>JAEQML010051929.1:0-44064 GCA_016904865.1 Pissodes strobi
TCAAAGAACTTTGACAAGGCGACCTTGAAGTTATTTGATATTAAAGTACCGTATTACATTTACATTTTCAAAGTTATTTGACATGAACTTGGATAAGTGTAAAACTAGCTTAAGCAAGTCAAAGCAAATAATGTCAAATCATATAAACATGTCAAAGCAAGTGATCTCAAATAATATCAATCAATAAACGTATATGCGAATAATATCAAAATAACACCAATCAGTAAATAAGTCATAGCAATTAATATCAAATAACAAGCAATAACCATGTCAAAGTAAATAATCTGAATAAGTATCTATCAATAAACGTATATTGTAACGGAATATATGTTATCAAATATCAGTCTATTCCGCTCCATTAATTCTACCTATTTATCAATGGTTTTCAATGCTCGGTATAATGATTGGCAGTGACATCTATCTGTGAATGGATATATTGCGCACAATTAACTTTAAGCAGAACAGTTAAGCAGATCGCTTGAATGTGGGAATGCCATCTGTTAGGAATCGGGCTTATCTAGTATAGTTGGTAGGTAATTGAAGAACGTAGAGTGTTGTTCAATGCCTGTAATCTACAATAGATTGCTACATTTAGCGTATGTTGAATGTTTCCTTAGTTTGACACCGGGTTTCCTACAACGGTTGTCACGTGTTTTAAATTGCCCAATCCAAGCATTGAAAATTAAAATAGGTAGAACGTACAAATTTTGAAAGGAATGTCATATCATCTTGTGTGCAGACGTTGACGCGGTAAGTGGTATTAGTTTCTGATCTCAAAATATTTTATTCATCCCGCATATTTTTCAATAATCTTTTTATGTTTTAAATACATTAGTAATAATTGTTTCTAATTCACTGACTTATATTTGGATAAAGCGAGAATTTAGTATTTTTATATTGCACTTTCGAGTGTTTGACGATTTCAGCAATCTTAATTTTTTATGGTCACCTTTAGGTTTGAATACCGTTTTTTTTGTGGATAATTGCGTATCTTATTGGTCAAATTCGTGTAATTTGATAATGGTTTAATCCAAATATATAGAGAACGTAATTATTTCATCGTTTAGTGGTCATACATATGATTTTACATATTTTCAGTTAAACTGAACAGTATTACCGGGGAGCTTCTCAAAGCGAATTTTAGTGCTTTGTCTCGCTGAATTGTCAACTTCAAAAATCTTTTGACTCGCTCTACAAAAGTCTTGCTGCAAAATATCTTCAAAAATTGATAGCCTCACCGCTTCCTTCCAGAATAAGCTGGTTGACCTTCATGATCAAGGAAATGCACTTTCAGCAGATATGAACGTCCTTACGTCGGGGCTAAAAGAGACTACTGAATTAATCGGTTCTTTTAAAGCGGATTCGTCCAAACATGGAATATGTAATATTGATGAAATCAAGAGTAACATTATCGAAAAGCTTGCAGCGAACAATCCCTCGACTGCATCTTCTAAGCTAAATGAGTCGCGTTTGGACGATCTAGAACGCCAAAATAGTGACCTGCGTAAAAAAATCGTCACTCTTGAAAAGAAAATGCAACAACTAAAGAAGTTAGTAGCATCTAAAACCAACGATTCCGCTTCGGCAATATTACCACCACATACGCAGCCCAGTCCAAATTCTGATTCTAACACCAATACACGTCTCTCAAGTAACCCCATCCTCAGGTATGCAACAAAATCTAAAATATAAAAGTTGCATGCAGTCATCTAATAGTCAAGTCACACCATCGAACTCCAATAAACCTGACATCCGCATCCCTTCAATGCGCGACGGTAGGCAACCTATCATTATTGGCACTGGAACAGTGACCGGTCTTATACTGGTAACATTAAATCACCAAGTGAAATCTTGTTATGTGACACTACTACATTTTTGGGCTTATCCCAGTTCAACGATGTGATTAACGATCACAATACCATTCTGGATCTCTGTTTTGCTAATTTTGAACTAGAGTCAATTGTAAAGTGTGATGGGTTAGTAAATTGCGATCTCTATCACCCTGCATTGGAACTGTCCATATCCTGTAAGAGTTTAAAGTATTTGAATTGTGGAAAGTACTCATACTATGACTTTAAACAAGCAAATTTTATTTGTATTGATAGTTTTCTTCAAACTTATAATTGGCTATTAATTTTAGACGATGATATCAATGTAATGCTAAATAATTTTTATACTGTACTCTATAACTGTTTTGAAATGTTTGTGCCTCTGAAGCAGTCTCAAATCAGTACTAGATTTCTGGTTTGGTTTACAAACAACCTTAAAAACCTTATATTTCAAAAGAAAATTGCTCACAAGAGATACAAGCAATCAAACAGCGAGACGGATTATAATACCTTTTGTTCATTACGCATACAATGTAAGTCTGTTACTAAGGATTGTTATCGCCATTACATAACTAACGCTGAAAATGCTATAAACGATAACGCAAACTACTTCTGGCACTTTGTTCGGTCTAAATCCAACCAAGGATCAGTTCCAAAGGAGATGCACCTTAACACTGATAACGCCGATAATGGTAGTGATATCGCTAATCTCTTTGCACAATACTTCTCGTCAGTCTTCAACCCCGTAAATTTCTATAACGCCCATCACGTGTCCTCTCATAAATTTGAATCTATTTCCAGTATCAGTATCAGTGCCATTACTATTGAAAAAGCCTTAGCTGAGCTTGACACAAATAAAGGAGCAGGACCGGATGGTGTTCCTAACAGGGTATTGAAATACTGTTCGCACTCTCTCTACCTTCCCTTGTACTATATATTTTCTAAATCATTAAACTCTGGAATCTTTCCCAAAATATGTGTGCCCTATTCACAAATCGGGAAGTAGGAACGATGTTGGCAACTATCGGCCAATCACTATTCTCTCAGCAATGCCAAAACTCTTTGAACACTGTATTGAATCAGTACTAACTAAAGTATTTCAACAAGTAATAGTCTGTCACCAGCATGGATTCAGCTCTGGCCGTTCAGTCGATACTAATCTATTCCTTTATACAAACTTCATCAATAAATCCTTCGAAATGGGTGTCGAGACCCACGCAATATACACAGACTTTAGCAAGGCGTTCGATAAGGTAAATCACGCCATACTACTTTCGAAGCTGTCCAATTATGGAATTTCAGGAATGCTGCTCTCATGGCTACGTTCTTACCTATCCGACAGAGAACAACAGGCCAAAATTGATGGCTATTTATCTAAGCCCTTCATTGCTTCTTCGGGAGTTCCCCAAGGTTCCCACTTAGGACCACTTTTATTTAACTTGTTTATCAACGACCTGGGTGGTTTGTTGAGCACAAATTATCTACTATTCGCGGACGACATGAAATTGTTTACACGAGTAACATCAGTCCAAGACATGATCTCTTTGCAGAATGATATTGACCAGGTTTTTAATTGGTGTCAATTCAATGACATGTCACTCAACATTTAGAAATGTTGCCTTATAAGGTTTGGTAAATCAAAGGCTTTGTTCCCCCATCAGTATGCCATAAATAACACTGCATTAAAAGAGGTGTTTATTGTGAAGGATTTGGGTGTGTACTTAGACACTCATTTAACATTCTCAGAGCACTTCGAGAGGTTAACTAGCAGAGCTAACCGTATGTTGGGGCTTGTGAAGAGGACATGCAGGGACTTTAAAAACGTGACTGCTATTAATACGTTATATATCTCGTTGGTTAGATCTCTCTTAGAATGTTCCAATATAGTCTGGTCGCCTTACTATCAGGTACATATAAACAGACTGGAAAATATTCAGCAGAAATACCTCAAATTTGCCAGGCACGTGCTTTATGAATCTGGAATCAATTTAACCATCGATCAGGTTAAAGCCTATTTGAACCACTCCACCCTTGCCCCTAGAAGAGAGTATTACGACGTCTGCTTTGCTTTTAAAATATTCAACAATGTTATCAAAAGTCCTGAATGTCTTGACACCTTCTGCGTTCATATCCCAAGCTATCAGACGCGTGGAGAACAAAGGTTTAAAATTATGGCTAAAAGGGTTATCTTAAGTTAACTTAAGCTTAGTGTAGATTATGCTTTTTAAATTGTATCTTGTAAATGTTGAATGACGTCAATAAACAAATAAAATAAAATAAATAAAATAAAATATGTTCCTGTAAAAGGTAGTTAATTGAATTTGAGTAGAATTTCGCCGAATTTTCCTTTGTAGTATTATAATAATATAATATAATACTTTATTCATACAAATACAGTACACTATAGTTACAATAAATATTTGTTCAGGAGATAAATTACAATTACAGCCCCTAGATGCTGTAGCATCCGTATGGGCAAACTATAGGCTAATCAACTATAAATAATGAACAACAATGTACCACAAAATATGAACTAATCAATAATTAATGACATTATATAATATTATAGTACACTCATTCATATCAATGCAATGTATTCTGAAATTGAATGTAGTGGTCAACAATGTAGATTTTGGTTAGTTTTGAAAAAAATTTGATGTTGTTTTTAATATGGATAGGTAACAAATTATAAAGTTTTGAGCCCAGGAACAGGATAGATTTTTTGGAAAATTCGGAATGACGCATTGGAATAACAAGATGATTGTTTGCTTTTATTCTTGTATTATATTCATGTATTATTTTGTTTTTACATTTCTCATGGCCATGAACATAACAGCACATTATATGGAAGAATAACGTCCTTATATTAACAATAGATGTGTCGTAAAGTAGATATGTAGGATATAATATATTCTTCCTAAGAATGATCCTCAATATTCTGTTTTGTAACATTTGAAGAGGTTTCAAAGAATTATTATACAAACTGCCCCAGACTAACACTCCATAGCGCAAAATTGATTCAGTCAATGTTTTATATAAGGTAATAAGCATTTGTTTGTTAAGCATTTGTCTCAAACTATAAAATTTATGTACCAGATATTTAATTTTTTGTATTATGTATGTTACATGTAAGTCCCACTTTAAATTCTTGTCTATGACAATACCTAAGTATTTAGTATTTGACACTTCATGAATTTTTTCTGTTATATTATTACATTCGATAAAACTAAATGTCGGTCGGTTTACGTCAGTTTTTGTAAACGCAATATAGTTGGTTTTTTTGACATTCAATGACAATTTGTGTTCATCAAGCCATCTCTTCACCAACTCAATACCACTCTGAGTTTTGCTCCTAACTTCCCGCCATGAGGCACCACCAAACACAATCACAGTATCATCCGCGTATGATACAAATTTCCCATTTACATCTAAGTCTGTCAATGCTTTTATATATAAGTTGAAAAGAACTGGTCCCAAGACGGTCCCTTGTGGGATTCCGATCTTTATCAAACAAGGATCACTCAGACTGTCCCGTACTTTTAACTGTTGTCTTCTGTCCGACAGGTAGTTCTCAAAGATCCTCAACACGCCGCCCCTGACTCCACTCCGGTCAAGAACAGAGAGGAGCTTGTCATGTGGCACCGTGTCAAAAGCCCTTGCCAAATCGAGAAAAACTGCCAAGCAGTTCTTATTGCTATCTAAGTTATGTCTTATTTCTTCTGTTAGACTCAGCATAGCATCATCAGTACCAATTCCCTCTGAGAATCCAAATTGTGTTGCTGAAAGAAGTTTATTTTCTCCTAAAAAGCTTGTCAGTCTTTCTTTTAAACATTTTTCAAATATTTTTGTAAAGTTTGTAATAACATTAATTGGTCTATAATTACTTATCAGATTTGGGTTTCCTGCTTTTAAAATTGGAGATGTTATACAAAGCTTAAATTGTTTTGGTACAATCCCAGTCTTAAAAATTGAATTTATTATGTGCTTTAATGGTGTGATTAAGTAAATATGAAGCTTTTTAATTAATTCAGCAGATATTCCGTCATATCCTGGCGAACTATTATTTTTCAAGGAATAGATTTGTTTTATAAGTTCATTGTTAGTAATTGGTTTTAAGAACATTGATTTACTTATTGAACTTAATGGAAAACTATTAACAGAGTCGGGAACACTGTTATACATATCAAGGGCAACATTTGCGAAATAGTTGTTACAAAAATCAGCCATACTTTTGTCATCAGGAAAAGGGGTGTCATTGTTCATTATATTTAATTTGGTATTGTTTTTTCTAGTTACGTTTGTGGCTTCCGCTATAAGTTCATACGTTTTCTTTAAGTTATTTTTATTTTCATTGATTCTAGTTTTATAATAATTATTTTTGGCATTATTTATAATTTTTTTAAGATTTTTGCGATATTCCTTAAATTCAGATTCTTTTTCCAGTGTATAGTTATTAAGCAGTTGTTCTTTTAGTTTATCACGATGTTTTATAGAGACAATAATACCATTAGAAATCCATGGCTTAATTTTGTTATATTCTTTAACAAATAATGTCCTAGACGTTAGGCACTGCTCATGCAAATGCAAAAATGTATTTATAAAGTTTTGATAAGATATCTCTGGATCATTCAAGCTTAGTACTTCATTCCAGGATTCATTTTTAAATAAATAGAAAAGTTTTGTTTCATTTGTGTTAGTTATTGTTTTTTTTATTCTTTGTTTGGGTGGGTTATTATTAACATTTTGAGAAAGATTCAGCATAATTGGGAAATGGTCTGTGATATCATAGGTTATGACATAGCTGTTTATTGTTAGGTTTGACATTTTTAAGTTGACTTTAATAAAGAAATGATCTAAGCATGTATTAGAAATTTCTCTAGTCACTGAGTTAACACATTGTTGAAAACCATATAAACTTAAAGTTGAGAAGTAGTTTATAACTGTTTGGTCTAGATTTTCTAAAAGATTAATATTGATGTCTCCCACCAATATCTCGATATCCCTTGAGATGTTGCTAGAGAAGTAGTCATTTATATCATTTATAAAATACTCTACCGAGGTTTCAGGAGAGCGGTAGATGCAGTTAATACCATATGAAACACCATTACATAGGAGGGCGACCCTCAAGACTGTAATATTTGTAGTATTGAGTTTGTGAAGAGTTATGTTTGCGTTCAGATCTGTTCTAATCAGCACTATAATGCCATCATTCCTGTTTATGTTTCCCTGATTGTAATATGTTGTGTAACCCCGAATTGAAAATTCCTTATAGGAAGTCAATTGATAGCATTCGCTCATAACAAGAACATCGCAATAATAAATTTTATATGACTCTAAGAATGATAGAAGCTCATCAAAATTTTTTCTAACACTTCTGATATTAACATGTAATATATTGAGCTTTTTATTACTTATGTTTACTTTATTTGTAATGTCTGAAGGCCCAACGGTATCACTAGAAATATCACAGTTAATCGATTCAAGAAGTTGGGCCGTTGGTTCCTTAACCATAGTTATTGTTGATCATAGTTTTTTTCAGGCTTATTTCATTAAACTTTCAGTTTATTTGTAACATCAAACTATATTATCACTTATCGTGTCACGTTTGATCAATGCTGTACCGGCATTAATTTGCATATGTAAGAGGTTTAAGCACATGTGTGTAAATTTACCTAGTTTATTTTTCTTTATCGTTTACCTAAGTTCCTATCTCAAAGCGAGATAGTGATTATCTTATCTCTATCTTTAATTAATTGAGACGTAATTTACGTCAAATTATTGTTTATGTGCCAAGGGCCATATTTATAGATTAAGTAAAGTTCCTCGTTTTTTCAATTTTTTATAAAAATCTAGTTATTTTCTATTTGAAGTTGAAGCCGAGAGCCACTGCATGTTTGGACAAGTTTCATAATTTTTTCATAATTTTCTTTTAAATTTTTAATTTCAATCATAACTTCTATTGAATTTCATATCTTAAAGTAAAGAAAGGAGATATCTTGAGTAACAGTAATTATTTATAGTGTTATTTAATCATAGTTATTTACAATTTTTGCTGAACTTTAAATTATAATTTAAGTTCTGATTATATCTACTATAACCAGTAAATTTTCAAGTTTTCAACCTCCTATGTCAAACTGAGGTCCACAGGATACACTCTTCTGTATAATTTTATTGGCAATATACACTGGTCTAAGGCGTTTATTATTTTTTATACATGTAAATACCGCTGGATGAAGGAGACCTCTATTGTCCATGTCGCTGTGCCAGACCTGTAGAGGGAGAACCATGCGCTAAGACACCCTTTTTGAAGACCTAGATCACCTCAAGTTAGCTAAACTTGGGAATAGGCACAGTGTTACCAGATCTACTATTTTTATAGTAGATCTACTATTTTTGACCTTTGGCTACTATTCTACTTTCTTAAAGGTAAATTCTACTATTATTTAGAGAAAAACAGAATACTTAAATAAATATCCTAAAACTACAAGAAAAAAATTAAAAAATTAAACAAAAATCTTAAAATTCTAACATAACATCTTAATTATTTTTGTGAAGTGGAATTACGTTGCTATTTTTAAGCAGTTTTAAAAGATGGCACCATCACCAGTAGTTCCATCTGTCGTTCTATATATACATATAAGGGATTCACCGGCTCGTTCTTTGAATCGTTTAAATGCCATTAGCATTTTACTTACGACTTGTCACTTGTGTGTCTGTGTCGGCGTGTTTACTCAAACCCGACTAAATAACAGGTGTTATTAGTTTACTGTTAGTGGTATTAGTTCTGCTTTACTTCAGTTTTACCATGAATAGGTATGTTTTTTTTTTAAAGCTAGACAGTGAATTTGTAATCTACTATTTTTTTAATCAATCTACTATTTTTTTTACATCAATCTACTACCTAAATGTAAATCTGATCTGGCAACACTGAATAGGCAGAAGCAGGTTTCTAGTAAAGGTCCCAATACGGTTGCATGGTTATAGGGTAGTTGGACAAAATAGGTACGAAGTGGTAAATTCAAATAAGTTGTGAAGACCAATTAAATTTGTTAATCTTTAATAATAAAGTTAATTTCATTTTCATCATATAACAAGCTTATTTATAACCCGTAGCTCAAGTAATATTTGTAAATTAAATTATCAGTAATCAATTGTATTTGATTGCATTTATAATCTAATTTTAATTATATTGATATCAATTATATTGATAACAGCAGTGCACATGGTACCATAACTTGTAATTTAATCATATAGTTAATATATAATTTGTTTTTAAGTTGATTTCTTTGATTTACCGCAAGTGGCGCCTTTATAAATTTAACCGACAGAGGAAATAACTTAACTCACACCCTCGAATAAACTAAATAAATTAGCTTTTGCTCTATCCTTACAAATTAGCGACTGAGCTAGATATTCATTACAAAGTGGCACACTAATTAGTGTAAATAATATGAAATAATATCCATAACCGAAACCCATGTAAACGTACATAAAACCAGATAATATCAATCGATTAACCTGTAATCAAATAATATATCACATTGCTTTTAATATCCAAATAACGTTAATTTCCATCATCTTTAAACACACCAATAATTCTTATTTCAAAATGTAACCCACAATAAGCTCTACAGGTTATGTGACTTACCGTCCCATACCTATAGGCAGTGTTGCCATATGGAAAGTTTGATAATACCCACTCAAGTAGAGAAAAATACCCGCTTTTTCCCGCCAGTATGGGTGGTAATACTGAGTACACTAAAAGCACAAGAATAATAAATAACCAGAAGCCAATCTTTCCTCGTTGCTACGCATTGGCTGCCGTGACCTTGCACTGGTCGATCCGCCGAAATTCCGCCGAAACTCGCCAGTGTCGGCGCTCATAGTCGGATAACAAGCGATGCATGTCTAAGATGCACCCTCTATTACACTCGCAAACAACCACCTAAAAAATCGATTTTTATGTAAATGGACCTGGCGCATCCGATTTTGGAGTTCGCCAGGCAATCCAGAATTGCGAAACTGGTCAAAATTGGCAATTTCTGAAAAATCTCAAATTTTATGTGATATTTTTAATTTTTGCTTATCACCTTATATCTGCCTTACTAGTCTGATTGAATTAAAATTTTTAGGAGACTCAATTTGGACATTTGTTATCATGAGTGACATAAGACAAAGCCAAAATAAAGTACTTGTCACCAGTTTTTTTTTTTTTAAAGTTGGTGGCACGAAATTTCTTAAAAATGCAGCAACAAATACTCGATCGAGAAAACTTTTTTGCTTTTACAGATAGATGTATATAGTAAGCGACAAAGTTGTAGCCAAAGAACCGAGAAAACTTTTTTATTTCGGTGATTTTTTGATAACTACTTTAGTTTTCAAGAAAACGATGCTGCAATAAAACACTTCGATGGCCGTGTCGCGACAATTAGCTAAGTTGGCTTGTACTGTACTGTAGTAGCGTGCCGTATCCGTTGAGCGTTGGTTTTATGTTTGTGTCTCTCTTTGGACTCGCCATTAGCGAAATAAAAAAGCGAGAGAGACAGCGATAAGACCTGAACAAAATAACCGATTCGACCGGTCGCGTGAACGAAATATTTTTTAATGCTAGTATGGATGCGTTTGATTTGACGGTCGGAGCACTCCTAGTACTATTATCTCTGTCGCTCTCGCTCTTTTTTCGGTAAAGGCGAGTCCAAAGAGAGACAGAAACATTGAGCAAGTACGTTATAGATATCGGTAGTAATATTTGCTAAGCATAATGTATAGAGTATTTATTTGTTTTAATTGAAATATAATAAGAACTAGTACCAGGTATTTTTCTTTTATTTTATCCATAAGAAATAACAGGATTGCCAGTAACATAACTAATAGGGTATATTAAATAAAAAAATAATATCTGAAAGAAATAGATGCAAAAAATGATATTGTAATAGGTATAAAATATATAGGTAATATAAAAAACAAGAAGGAAAGTTTCTCTTAACAAAATAAACATTAAATTAAAGTGTATCCTTATTAAGAAAAAGTGAAACAAGTAATTAACTCATATTTTTTAATCCATTTTTATTAAATTTAAGTTTAGAATTACAAGTTGAGATACCTTATTAGCACTAAATCTAGAGGGTTTTTCAGAGACTTAGATCAGATGAAAAAACATTAATTTATTATATAGGTAAACAGAATTCAGAATTATTAAATATATACATTGAAAACGTTTTAAAATACTTTCGCGTTTATAATAATAAACTGAACATATATCTTAGATAGAAAATGACTCCGAAAATGGTAAAATACAAATTAAATAGTAGGTATGTATATGTATAACCATTGTTTAATGGTATAACCAATACCAATACGGAACAGTCAGCATCAGCACGGAGCGGTAAGATTACGCAAGTATTATACAAGATAGAAAAAAAGATACGAATCTTTGGTATGAATAATTTGTACATTTTATTCGAATGATACGAATCACTAAAATGAGTCGAATCGCCTATGACTACTCTATGGACAAGTTGCAGAGCATTTTTTTTTAAATTTGTACGGCCGGCCAAATTTTATGGGAAATAGGAGGAATTACGAGCGCATATATTTCCAAATTGTAAAACTGACATTAGGTGAGTAACATTAATTTCTATGTTTGTCTGCGTCATTTTATTTTTTAAAAGTACCTAATTATGTTAAATTTGAAACCTCTTTAAAACTGAAGTGCATTATTAACTATAATCGTTGGTATTTCATTTTAGAGAGTTGCCTCTATCAAAGATGCATTTTCATGCACGTGAAAAGGGCGTTTTTGCAATGCGCAATCTATAAAAGCGCTAGTAAACGTCAATCTCAAGTTCCAAAACCTACAGATTTTGGCTGCTACATCGAAAACAATGCTCTCGTACCAAAGATACTAAAAGAAGCAAAGCCAAGCTTTTTGGGAATTACAGCCAACTGCAGGTGCAAGTTATTTACTTATACAAATAAATGAAAATGTTTTAAAGCGAATGTGCCTTGCAACATTAGTTGTTTATGCCAAGGGAAATGTGGAGCTCAATAGTAGCAGATAAGTAAAATGCAAAGTATCATCATCACTTTTTACAAATGTGTTAACTATCTCTTAACTATTGTTGCTTAACTATACGAGTCGAAGTTAAATGTAAAAATAAAATGAATATGTTGAAAAACACTGGGCATAAATAACAAAGTGAACGATATTTTAAATCGAATCTATTTAAATCACAAAAAAAATCGCCTTTATCAAAATGTAATACTTTATTTTTTATATTTTTCTCATTTCCCAAAATTAAAATTTACGGAATAAACTTGGAAATAAACGTTACGATTATTAAATAGGATATTATTAGTACAATACAGATCTTGGCGCTCTCAAGCTACACATGGCGTTACTGATGCTTGTGCAGTGCCTGAGCGGCCGCGGTCGGCATAGTTTTTTTTCGATATTCTGGCACCTTTATGTTAAAAACCAAACCACTTATCAAAAAAACACCAAAATAAAAAAGTTTCTTCAGTTCTGTCGGTTTGTCGCTTACTATATATATTTATCTCCAAAACCAAAAAAAGTTTTTGAGATCGAGTACTTGTTGCTGCATTTTTAACAAATTTCGTGTCAACAACTTTTAAAAAAAATAAAGCTAGTGTCACGTACGTTTTTTGCATTTCTCTCATGTCAGTCGTGATAACAAATGTCCAAATTGGCTCTCCTAAAAATTTCAATTTAATCGGGCTTAAAGTAAGCGAGATATAGGGTGAAAGGCAAAAATAAAAAAATTTACATAAAATTTGGGATTTTTCGGAAATTGCCGATTTTCACCAGTTTCGCAATTCCGAATTGTCTGGCGAACTCTAAAATCGAAACCGCTAGGTTGATTTACATAAAAATCGATTTTTTAGGTGGTTCTTTGCGAGTGTTATAGAGGTTCCTTAAAATGCATGGTACAGATCCCTCGTTCTCAGACTATCAGCTGTAGTAAATAAAATAGCTGTTGGAAATACGCGGTTATACCTGAGAGGAAAAAAACTTAAAAGGAGAGGCGACAATAAGAGTTCTTTCACACGAGGATTCTGTATGCGGTTCCGATACATTATAATCAATTTTAAAAGATTTGGTTAATTTTGGTTAGTCGTCTAATCAACTATCGGTTAGTTTCACTTAGTTTCAACTTATTTTAGTCATTTGAACCGGTTCCGATACGTTATAATCAATTTTAATAGATTTGGTTAGTTCGGGTTAGTCGTCCATTCACTTTCGGTTAGTTTCACTTAGTCCCAACTTATTTTACTTATTTAAGCCGGTTCCGAAACGTTATAATCAATTTTAATAATTTTGGTTAGTTCGGGTTAGTCGTCCAATCAACTTTCGGTTAGTTTCACTTAGTCTCAACTCATTTTGCTTATTTGAGCCGGTTACGATACGTTATAATCAATTTAGATTTGGTTAGTTCTGGTTAGGTAGTCGTCCAATCAACTTTCGATTAGTTTCACTTAGTCTCAACTCATTTTACTTATTTGAGCCGGTTGCGATACGTTATAATCAATTTTAATATACTTGGCCTAGTTTGGGTTAGTCGTCCAATCAAATTTCGGTTAGTTTCACTTATTCTCAACTAAACTTCAGCACTGTATAAGCAATGGTTCAGCCACGGCACATATGTGCCGTGGTTCAGCTACTATTTTCTTAATAAGATGGATAATATTAAATCAGTTAAAATGCAGTAAGCACGCTCATGAAATTCTGACTGTGACGTGGACTGAAGGTCACCAAGCGCTTTTAGACAATATACACGATGACAGTTGAGAGTTTGGATTCTGGTTATTTATTATTCTTGTGCTAAAAGCATTGTCTTTATTTATAAACAAAGCTAAAAGTATGCTAGCGCATTCGCCATTTTATGAGAAACAAGTTATATTGTCTTATTACAGAGTAGAATACAAAATATTCATTTTAATCATTTAATTATGAATGAACTAGGCATTCTCCATAAATATATGGCATTCTCAGTGAGTCATAATCAAATGTCAAATATTTGAATTTCTTCTTCTTCTTTTCAAATTTTTATTTGACGGCATAAACCCATGTCATGCTGATGGCTGTTCTGAGCTGAGCGTCTAAACCAATTGTTATGATGGAAAAGGCAACATTGCTGAGAGGCTAGTGTCGAAAAAAGGTTTGTTTATAATCGCGACTTGCAAAATAACCAATTTCATTTACTACAGGTGATCTCGATGCACGAACGCACCGAAATACCCGATTTTACCCGCTTCAAAATTTTACCCGCCAGCGTGTTTGAAATACCCGCACTTCGGGTAAAATACCCGCAAACGGCAACACTGCCTATAGGTACTTTATACTATTTAAGTAAATGCTCATTATAAGCTTGGCCCGACAAGCCATGGCAAATCCGGGTATTTTCATATCCCCTATTATTCACCTAAGTATAGAATTGTGCTCTTAAACACAACCCGACAGGTGTTATGTATTAATTTAGCCCTTCTTATGCCTGGCTGATTACCTCTAACTTGGCCCTATAGGACATGATACTTTATTTCTTATTTTATTTAATTTTTTAAAACCCATTACGCACTATCGATTTAAAACCATCACGCGACAGGATGATTATCTGGCCGCAATATTCCCAGCGGAGAGTTAACAGGTGGCTTAGTACCACATAAATATCAACCAACACATATTTGACCATCCCTGCGGGATATCTTGTGGCACACTGTGCTTACTACTTTCAGAGTTTATTGTCATGCAATTAGAAAAACCCTTTTCGCAATCGAGCAGCGGTCGTTGGTAGAGTTCTTCTAATTATTTAATAGCAGATAAATTATGGAAATGATGCCACCAAAACTTAGTCAGAGTCCTCTGCCTTATGGCGCTTGAGCCATTTCATACTATGTCGTCGTTGCGCGGCGCACGACGCGTCACATATGTGCCTTTTTTACGAACCGCATCTCTCGGTTGCATTCGGCTGGTTTAAAGTTAGCGGCCGAAGTTACATTTAATTGTAGCATTTTCAAATGTACTTGTTTACTTTAAAAAAATCTAGTATAATATTATAGAAACTTTAAATTAATTATGTACTTAGGGTAGGTTTGGTCCTTTTTAAAGTGAAACTTCTTCAACGAGTGTAAAGCCAGAAAAAATTAAACGCTTATCAAAGTTGAAACGGTTATCAAAGAACAAGTTGCCGGGGTAAAATGAGGATCCTGGACGAAAACTGGACACCATAACAACCCCACCCTCCTTCGGCCAGGAGAGGGGAGGAGAAGAAAAAAAGCTAAAATAATTAATTTTGGGAGAACGGGAAGAGTTAGGTCTCTTTCATACGATACGGATTTTAGCCGGTCCGGTTCTATTGCTTTTACCGAATACCATTTTGCGCCTTTTCACACGCGGTTTTATTAGTTTTAACGTGTAGTCCAGTAGTGCATTAAACTAAATGGCCTCTTTCAGACGATACGGAATGAAAAACAACCGCGGACGGCGTCCGAATACCAGCCGGATGTTGGTCTGGGATTCTGCAGCGTGTGAAAAGGCCCAAAATGGCATTCGGTAAAAGCAATAGAACCGGACAGGCTAAAAACCGTATCGTAGGAAAGAGGCCTGACGGAGTAGAAATTGGGTCATATGGGTGGAACCGGGGCTATAATTTAAGGGGGGATTTTGAAAAAAAAACCGTTTTTTGCCGATAGCTCTGCAACCCCGTTAATAAATGTATTATAAAATGAAATGAAAGAAAAAAAAATTACTTAATAAAAAACAAAGTTAAAAAAACGCGGTTTTGGGCGAAAAAAAAGTTGAAAAAAAGGCAAAAAAGAGTAGAAACCGGGCGCAACAGTTGAAGAAAAAAAACAGAAAAAATTAAAACTCAATTCCTAATATCTCTTCAGAAGTTTCACTTCAGTTGTGTGCTTATAAAGGTGAGGCACATATTTTTTTTATTTTGACAACTTATGTTCGACCAGAAATATATGAGTTGATCCACTGCAACCTCATAACCAATCAAAAAAATAAAATTTAAGTTTTCAGTTTTTCGTTTGTTTGGTTACTCGCTTATTAGGTTTTACATCAATGAATTATTTTTTTTAAAAAAGTTAAAAATTAAGAAAAAAATTTAAACTTAAAAGAGACGTCTGCCACCCACTGCCGTCTGTGTAGTGACGATAACTTATCTACCCTGCTGCCCCCAACTATTCAAATTTAAATTTACTGCGATCTCGGCTACTACAACTCGAATCAACTTTGGCCTCGCCTGTCGCAAGCCGATGCGAATGATGCGATACGCGAAACAGTTGTTTGTTGTTTTAACTTGTTTTATGATTGGATTATAGTAGCGCACAGGTTCATTCGAATGTTCGAATAAAATAATCGGATGACGCAAATAATACCATGCGTGTAAAGTTATCAGTACTCTAGAGTGACGTTAACCCACCAATCAGAAGTGAAGCATAGTGGCGTAGGACTGTAAAGGATCGTATTATGCGCCGCGGCATTCGTCGATTTTGCGATTTCACTTCAATTTAGTAATTAGTTATTTTGCGCACGGCTGTAGAAAAAAACAATTATTGTACAGGGTGGCCCGTTTAAAAGGGGCCTATATTTTATCTCGAAAATTACGGGGGTTGCAAAAAAATATTAGATACAAAAGTTGTTCCTAGTAAAATGATCTTTATTTTTTTTATATTTCTTTTAATCGTCACTGCTTTATATACAGGATGGTCAACCAAAGTTACATTTATTTCAATGAAACACCCTATATTTTATTACATTTTTGGAGTCTATTTATAATTCTAAGCATATTTAATGTATGATGTTAAACCTCTAGAGTTAGTACTTTCACAGCTATAAATAGTTGAAAATCGGTACTTTGGCTACTTTTCACCCTGGTAGCAAGAAAACCATTAGAGATGGAGCAAAATGAATTCCACATTCCTATCTTAACTTCTCAAGAGATTAGCGGTTAAATAGATGCGAGGAAATCCACACATGTCAAACTTGCGTGGCATATTTAAAAGCACATCAAGATTTGGATGACACCTCCCTTTATATATTTTTCAGTGCATATGAAAATGCTACCAAAGATTTATTATATACGGAAATCTGAAGAATCCCCACTATGACTTTGTTGCTTTTATTCAAAAAATTTTGATCGATTCGTTGTCCTGCCAAATATTTGTTAAAAGTTATTAAGTATTTCTCGAACAGCTCAATTTGGCCACGCTTGTCCCGAGTTGCCCAAGAATTTTCGTATTCAATTAAACATACGAGTTAGGATATATTATACTTTAGAAGATATTAACAAAAACTTTAAAAGTATTAATAAAATTAAGCGTATTATATGGAAAACTCAATAATTATACTTTTTTTACTTTTAAATAGATACATATCTGATAACAAACCTATTTTATACCTAAAATAGTTATTTTTGAAAAATAAATAATTTTTTCTATGATTTCAGTGGTTTATATCCTTTCTTTCCGCTTAAAACAATATCTTACATAAAAAAGTAAGTATAGGTACCTATATTTAAATAAAAAAATTGACATATCTATTTTTTCTTTCAGCGAGAATGTAGGTAGACAAATATACAAATAAAAATAAATTAAACCGTTGATTGAATCCAATCAACGATAAAACTAAAAAAAATAAGATATATCAAAACTCCAATCCTGTCTATTAAACATTGAATATTTCTTATCCCGGCCCTGTGTTTTAACTCGAAATGGCGACGGTCATGATACAAAGAATGGGCGACGCGCGACGGTGAGGTCAGATTTTTATTTTCACGCTCAAAGGCGCCGACGAGAGTCGGTTAGCTGATAGTTTGGTAAGCTGTGGTTCAGTGGTTAGATGCTGGACCTCTGATACGGCGGCATGGGGTTCAATGCCTGCCGGTTTTAATTTTTTTTTAAGATTATGTTTGTAAAAAGTATTTTTTTCTCCATTTTGGGCATGCCTTTGGTTAGTTTTGGGTAGCTCCTGTTCTTTGAGCACCCGTAGCGAGCGAAGCGAGCGGAGGGTCATGCGTGAAGTGAAATAATACATACAAGCGTCTAGGGATAGGGCTACATTTTTGAGGCGAAACCGTGCATGCGTAATATGGCCGAAATATCGGAATTATGCATGTCTGTACGTTCTAGCGAAATTTCTTCAACGCCTTGGGGGTGTAGTAGGTAGAGGTTTTGCCTGTCATTTCTGCCCTGCGGGGTCGATTCCCGTCGGTCATGACAGATTATTATCTATTAATAGCTATTATTCTTGTTTTGCCTTTGCGCATGCACGGTTACGCATCAAAAATTAAGCCCTAGACGCTTGTGAAAAAAATTAAATAATTGGAAATTACATTACTACATACATTCTTCATTCTTCATTACTAGAAACAGAAAATCAGAAATCAGAAAATCAGAAGGGAATTGAATCTGTGAATGTGAAAGAGGGTCGCCTTCGTTGGTCCTTTTCGTTTCTTGTTCGTATTTTGCAACAAATCAGCAAGATGGACAATTTAAGGAAGTAAGACCATCCCTTTTATTTTATATTAAAAAATGCTTTATTTGTTGTCCCGAACAAAATTCGCTGGCAAAGCTGAAAAAGAGTAAAAGAAACCTATGGTCTAGTTTGCCAATAATATAAAAAAAAACTTATGTGTGCTTAAGACCACACGATAGAAGTGAAAACTTCAACAAGCGGGGCAAGGCAGTAATAATTAATATTATGAAATAAATATTTGGTAATTATTGGATATAGCACCATTATAATAATAAATCCAAATTTTAAAAATATGCATAAAAATCTTGTTTCCGCCGATGTATTTTCTCTAAAATTTACTTCTTTCATGCATTGAATCCCTAGAAATGTAAAACAATTACGAATTTTTATGATGGGGCTATATCCAATAATTACCTTCTTTTCTGCCAGTGTGGTATGGATCCCGGACATCTATGTACGTTACATTTTTTGAGTGTATGTTTTTATCTTCTGGGTCCACAAAATTCAAAGAGTGATTTATTTTAAAATGCTTGAACCCTTCAAGTTCCAAACATTCGTAAGCTGGTGACATATCACTTTATGGCAACTTACGGGCAATTATGATGTGAATATTTCTAAATAGAATCTAGTTTTTCGTGATAAGATAGGTATATTATATTAAGTGAGGAATATTTCAGATTTCTAACCAGTAAATAAAAAAAAGGTATTAAATGTGTTGTTACTTTTTGCATTTGAGCAAATGATTTGCTGTTGCGCATAGGAATATCAGGTAATGTAGGCGATTGGGCGTATGTGCATGACACTTCGGTTATGATGTTGCCAAATTGACTGATGATTCGCGTCTAGGTACGCCAATTTTGAGCCTCCAGGCATATATTTTTCAAAGTTGTTTCTTCCTTGATTTTGGGTATTGCCTTGGGTTAGCACTTGGTTAGTTTTCTTTTCTTGAGCCCCCGTAGCGAGCGAAGGGTCACTCGTGAAGTGAAATATTAAAACACTGAGCTGCTGGCAAATGTGCAGGACCGAAGGTCGAAAATTTGGCGTAAGTAGACGTTAGTGGTTGACCGCCCAAATCTATGGGTGCTGTATTTCTTAGAAAAACACTAAAAATGATACTGATGATGATGATCACTCTATTGTATACAAAAATATATGCATGCATGACGAAATTTTTATAAAAAAATTGCTATTTTTAGTTGCCCTAAAGTGTTATAAACCTTGTAAGCTTTCCAGCAATCAGATATTATTGTCGTTCCTGGCTTGATCCATTCTTATTACATTTAGTAATGTTGAAGAGTTTCTATTTTCTACTGGGGCTAGAAATATTCTGTTTGTTCCCCTTTCAATGCCTCCGAACACCCACTAACCTTTTAAAATTGTTCCTTTATCTTTTCCCGAACTTAGCTTCGTCTATTTCTATAGTAGTAGTAGTAAACGTTATTTATTAGGTACATATAACATACATTTTACAATATACACACATGCACCCTTAGGCCATCGACCGAAGTCCTTCAGCCTGTAGGACCTTAAATTTATAACAAACGGCATTATTATTTTTTTTTAACGTATGGGAAATTAACACACAATTTGATCAAAAAAAAAAGTAAAATAAAATATTATGTGTATCTAGGTAATGATACTAATCATAATAAGTAGCAATGGATGATAAACAAAAAAAATAAAGAAAACCAAAAAACAACGAAATATATATGAAAAGTACAAAGTTAATCCCTTAATGAATCCAAAATTTCAAATAGAGTTTGTGAGGGGTATTTTCTGGCTGGTCTTAGGTTTTGGTCTCGTTCTTTGTACAATAGCTCCATCAAAGGGACTGTCTCAGGTTTCTTGGCAAAAGTGGTTGTCAAAATTTCTAGGCGTTCAGTTATAGGCAAGATTTTGGTTTCCTGGTACAGCATTTCATTTGAAGGATTATGCAAATGGTTGTTGGGGTGTCGTATCTTGGTAAGGTTGCATAATGCTGTGGTTTCTGCTACTTGAAGGTTTTTAAGTGCTGGCGTTCTGCAATTAATATACATCGGATGCATGTATTCCAAGAGCGGTCTGCAATTGCTTGTGTATATATGTGAAGCAGTTTTTATGGAAATTCCCCTGTCTTTGTAGGTCAAACTTCTGAAATGCTTGGATCTTTGTATGCACTTTTTTTTTACGTTTGTGGTATGCTGGTTAAAGTTCATTTTATGGTCAATAGTTATTCCCAGGTATTTAACTGCTGATTTCGGATGTATCACTTCGTTGCTCAGGGTTATTGTAGGTGTTAGGTTGTTGTTATTATGGTTAAATATAATTAATTGTGATTTTCTGGGGTTTGCTTTTAATCGCCAAAGCTCAAACCATTCCTGGATGAATCGCATCAAGTTTTGCAGTGCTTCTTGTGTGGAAGTAATGTTATAGCTATGAGAAATGAATGCAGTATCATCGGCAAACTGTAAAATGTAACTGTTCTTGTTTTGTTCTTGTGCATCATGATTGGTATAAATGTCGTAACAGAATAGATTATACAGCAGCGGTGAAAGTGGTGAACCCTGAGGGACTCCTTGTTCAGCTTCAAATGTGTTGGAGAGCTTGTTGCTATTTCTACAATTTGTCCAAATTCCTCCTAACTTTTTTGATTGACTTGTTGCCCAATTTATACGCACTTCTCTGCAATGAGATGACCAGTCTACAATGGTCCTGGATGATAAATTCAGTTCATCTTTTACCATATTTTGCCTGGGATATGGAATTAGCAGCCATATTGCACAAAAGTAAAATGTCTTCTATGGGAATTTTTGATTTTTCAAACCATGACTGTTCTTGCTGTCTGTTTGAAGTTGCATCGTTTTTTTATTTCTTTTTTCTTCTCCGTTCTAGAGTAATTAGTTTTGTCGCATCTATATTGGAATGAGTTTATATTTAAATCTGCATCACTCCCACACATTTGACACTGTATTTTACGATTTACTAGGTGGTGATCAAACACCTTCTTTGTCAGATTTAGATGTACCTACATACATTATTAGATTGATTCAGGCATACCTAAGTCATAGATTTCAATATGTGGAAATTAAGGGATCTAGGTCATGTATGTTTAAGAGCACCTCTGGGGTTCCTCAGGGTTCCAACCTTGATCCCCTTTTATTTTTGGCAGCCATTAATGGCATAATTCGTAAAATTAAAAAGGCAAAGGGTGTTATACTTGCTGATGATTTCAAGTGTTTTTTAGAGATAGATTCCGTTGAAGATTGTCACATCTTACAATAGTATATTATTTTATATGGAGGAAAAGTGATACTTTTCATGGCGCGCTCATGTTTAACAGCCGAACGGAGTGAGGTTGGTAATAGAGAGCAAGTCATGAAAAGTAACTTTTCCTCCAAATAAAATATGCTGATTTTTCTTCAAATGTCGAAAAATTAATGCAAAAACGTCTCTTTTTAGTAGTAATAATAATTATTATTAAAGATAAGTGGGTTCGCAAGGCGGCTTAGACCGGTGTCGGTGAATAGGCACAGGTTGTTGCTATAGTAATGTAACATAAAGCTGTCAGTGGACACTGTCAACAATAATTATTTTTTTAAGATTGCATCTCCGATTGCGTTTTAATTCCGTATTGATAAGCAGTTATTGAGTAAGTTCGATTAGATAATAACCAATTTGTTCCTAAATTAGTGATTTTTAGAAATGCAGTCACAAATTGAGTGATAAATACAAATTCTAGTTTAATAAATCTTGAGTTGTTGACGCTTATTTTGTTGTTTGTTTGTATTGTATCTATGTTGCTATGACAACACTTTTACCTCCGCCGGCGAAAAAGTGAAAAGTAAAGCTCCGACGGAGGAAAAACGAAACTTCACCGCCGCCTACACAGTCGAGTAATGACGGATTTACTGACGTTTGAAGAAAAAATTATTTTTGTGAGGTTGCAAACTGGTGTGATATTCACAGTTTTAAGTTAAATGTTAGTAAGTGTGCTTGTATGTCGTTTACACTTAATAATAACCCTATTGTTTTTGATTATCTTTTAAATAATGAGCAACTGCAAAGAGTAACCCAACAAAAGGATTTAGGAGTTATTTTTGACACTAATCTTTCATTTTCTTCCCACATCTTGTCGAAGGTTGAGAGTGCTCAGAAGATTTCTGGATTTATTGCCAGATCCACCAAGGAGCTTAGCTTTGTGGTCAGTTTGCATCTTTTTGATTGCTTGGTGTTGCCAAACTTGGAATATGCCTCCGTCATTTGGTCCCCTCAATATAATGTCTGGATATCACTGATTGAGGGCGTGCAAAGGAGGTTTTTAAGGTGCATGTACTACAGGAAATTTGGTGTTTATCCCCAGAGAGATTGCGACAATGAACACTTATTGGCGGTGTTTGATAGACTTTCTCTGAGTAAGAGGAGAATTAAAATATTCTTGTGTACTGTTTTTAAGATGTTGAAGAACAAAATTGATTGCCCTGATATTCTTCAAGAATTTCCTTTTGCAATTAACAGATTAAATTCCCGCAACTCAAGAATTTTTTATTTGGCATATCCACGTACTAATCTTTACAAAAATTCGCCAATATATAAACTCTGCTATTATTTTAACTTGTATGCCTCTGATATAGACATTGACTTGACTAGTTTTAATGAATTTAAGAAAATTATCATAACTAAACTAAAATCGACTTAGTTACCTGGTAATCTTTTAATATGTTTTGTAGGTCTCGTATGTGCGTTCTGAGTGTTTATGTATCTTATAATCAATTTTGAAATTTTAATGTTTGTTTAAACTAGCATGTAATCTTAGATGTCTTGCTTTAGTGTACATTTTATACTAGCTTTTAGTTTTTACTTTAAGGTTTATTGTCTTTTTGGCTTAGTGTACTTTATTCATTGTAGATCTCTTTACTTTTAAGTTGGTATCTGTAATTGGCTCTTGTTGCTGTTGATACTTGTGACAAATAAATAAATATATAAATAAGAAATCTACAAAAAAAAATTGTGACCATACGTTAACAGTATTGACTGTTTTAGACTAAAAACACAGTATTCACAAGACATTGTGCTTTACTTTCAATATGATTAACGAACAAACTGTCAAAACAATATTGACTGGTAATAAAATGGGGAACTATCAAATTTGATTGAAGGTATTAGTATGAAAGTTATCAGGCATTTTACCTGCAAAAGGTAAGAATTATAATTATTGTTTCCACCAGAACCAGAATGTTTTAAAGCACGCGGACCAGCCACTTTCTGTCTATTACCAGAACGTTCGGGGAATAAGAACTAAATTACAGAGTATCATAACATCAACTGATAAAATTGAATATGACATTGTGATTTTTACTGAAACTTGGCTTAATGAAGATATTCAAGATGCAGAACTTGGATTTGACAATTTTACTGTTTTTCGATGCGACAGAAGTAAAGAAACAAGTCAGAAATCAACAGGAGGAGGAGTTCTATTGGCTGCTAAAAGTTCAAAATCTTTATTAATGATAATAAATGCAATAAAGCACTTTCACAAGTCAAAGCGTAAAACATGGTTAATTACATCAATAAGAATACAAATTCCCAGCTCCAAGATTCAATAGAGAAATACTTTCCGAAGTATAAAATTAAAATAGCTACAAATTCAAATGTCTACATTCCAAGTTATTTCCAAATTAGTGCTTTTCGAGGCACTTTTCTAGTATTATTAGGTTTTGATGCCACTATTGTAAGTGTGTGTAGTCCATTTCTGTCTTTTGTATAATGTAATTCAGTAATTTATTTCATGTTAGTTACAACCATGTATCACATATGTCACAATTTAAAGAAAAATATACTTAATGAACTATCAAACACTCACAATATATATGTTAATGTGTGTACAGACCACACGCATTAAAAAGAAGCAATTAAAAAAAAACACAAATAAAACATTATGTCTATGTCACTATACAATAAGAATTTCAATTAAAATCATGCTTTAAAAACTCGTCAAATGAGTAAAAGGCATTCCCAAGCAATATTTTCCTAACTTTATCCCTAAACTGCTTGTAGGGCAGATTTCTTGTTTCAATAGGGAGAACATTACAAAAATTTACTGCCCAGTAACCTGGACCACTCTGACATTTCTTCAATCGCCAGTACAATGGCACTATATTACCCTTATTTCTTATTTCATAGTTATGAACATCCTCGTGCGTCGCAAACATATGAAAATTTTTCTTTACGTAGAGAAGGTTCTCCAAGATATATAAAGATGGCACCGTAAGTACCCCGAGCCCCACGAACGCCGCCCTGCAGTCATCCCTGAATCGAAGGCCGGCCATCACCCTCACCGCACCGCGCTGAAAACGAAAAATACGATGAGCTCTAGCAGCATGACCCCAGGCCAATATCGCGTATGAAATGTGGGAGTGAAACATGGTAAAATAAGCTGTCCGTAGAAGGCCCGAAGAGACATTACTCGAAAGGCTCCGAAGCAAGTACAGCGATCTTACTAGCTTTAATGAAAGTTCATTTATGTGATGGTCCCACCGAAGTCGCGGATCAAGATGCACACCCAGAAACTTCACCGTGTCTACCGCCGAATCAACCCCACTTAGGTCTCTCATTGAGTAAACTATCCTTTCAGTTTTTTCTTTATTCAGCAGTAATTTATTGCTATTAAACCATCTCTCAGCCATCTCCCGTGCTTCCCTGGACATAGTCAATGAAGCCTCTACAGTTTCTGCAATAACGGACACTGCCGCGTCATCGGCAAAGAGCGTGCACCCCGACTGTTGATCATTTTGTGGGAAATCATTTATAAAAATTAAAAAAAGTAATGGGCCTAAGATAGAGCCCTGGGGCATTCCAATTGAGATCCCACTACTCCCCGACAACACACCAGATTACCGCACCGCCTGTGTTCTACCCTCAAGGTAAGACTGAAGAAGCTCAATGCTTCTGGGACAAAAATTATAGGCTCCCAACTTCCTTAACAGAATTGAATGGTCAACGCAATCAAAAGCCTTGCTTAGATCGCAAAACAAGACTGTCCCATAACGAAGATCACGGAAGGCCCCGCTGATCTCCGACACCAAATCGAGTATAGCAAGGGTGGTGTTTTTCTTTTCTCTAAAACCGAATTGGCTCTCACTAAACAAACCATTACTCTCAAAAAAAAAAAAAAAACAATTATTTGTTTGGCTAAACATTTTTCTAAGATCTCTGAAATAATAGGGAGCAATGAAATTGGGCGATAGTTTTCAGTTATAATTATATTTCCTTTCTTGAACAGTGGGATAACCAAAGCAATTTTACAGGGTGTTGGAAATACATTTTCTTTGATACAAGAATTTATTAATTTAGTGAGGGGACTTAAAATAATATTTTTTATAGATTTTATCATTTGGACATTTAAGCCATATTTGTCATGACTTTTCTTGTTTTTTAGACCATCAATAACATCTCGTACCCCATTAAGTGTTATTTCTGAAAAGGAAAAATTAGTTTGCAGCTGAATATTAAAGTTCATATTATCTAAAGGATCAGCATCTGAGTGTGGTACACTATTCACAAGATTGTGTGCAACATTTGAGAAATAGTTGTTAAAATCATTTGCACTGATATTATTAGTAACAATATTTTGATAATTTTTTTTTGTATATTTATTTACTATTTGCCACATAGTTTTATTCGGGTTACCAGAAGAGCTTATTAAATTATCGTTAGCAGCAATCTTAGCATCGCGAATAGCTTTTCTGTAATCATTTTTATATTGTTTATATATATGCCTATTATTAAGAGTATTGTATTGTTTACCAATTTCGCCCAGCATTCTTAGTTGTTCCCGCATAGCTCGTAATTCATCATTAAACCAATTTATATTATTGGAATGATCAGATCTAACTACGTAGGTTTTTTCTGGAAAAGTTATATACCTATATCCCGAGTCAGCTTGGATAATAACTCTATTGAATGTATGTTTGTGGTAATAGGAAAAGGCGTTAAAAAGTCATTAATTGGTGTTGTGTACTTGCCCCCCTAAGACTGATATAGAGATTTATGAATTGTTCTGTGATATTGTTGAGAATGTCACAGAGAAAACTAAATGTAGTAAAATTGTAATATGCGGAGATTTTAATATTCCTGAAGCGAAATGGGAAAATGATGTATATGGTACTAGAGCGTTTGGTGGTCTGTCGCCACAGGGTAGAGCCCTTTCAGATTTTCTCGCATATATGAACTTAAGTCAGAAAAACACAATATCCAATGCCTTCGGTGGATATTTGGACTTGATTGTAACCAATGTGTGTTCAGTTTGCGTCACCTGCGTTACTGAACTTCTGCTATCTCTTGACAGTTACCACCCCGCTCTGTCATTTGGCATTTGTATTGGTGGTCGGTTGACTGAGTGCCTGGATCCTCTTCACGAGTTTTTCGATTTTAAAAATGCTAATTACTGTGCAATAAATACTTTTATTGGCGCGTTTGACTGGACTCAGGCGCTTAATTCGGCTGACATCAATGCAGATGTGAGTCTGTTTTATGATATAGCTTATTGTGTCTTTGAAATGAATGTTCCGAGAAGAATTTCGGAAAGGCCTGTATTTCCATCATGGTTTAACGATTCTCTAAAAGAATGTATACTCAGAAAGAAGGCAGCTCATAAGAAGTTTAAAGAGTCTAACAATGCAAATGAATACAGTGAGTTTTCGGATTTGCGACGTGAATGTAAATATTTATCTGAGATTTCTTATCGTGAGCATATCACAAATACTGAGAATTCTATTAATCAAAACAGTGGAGATTTTTGGAAGTATGTGAAAAGAAAGAACAACTCATTTAGTATTCCTAAATCGATGACATACCAGGGTCAGTTATCTGATAATGGAAGTGTGGTCGTAGGCTATTTCAGTGTTTTTTTTTCTTCTGTGTATTCAATTCAATTCAATTCTGCTTTATTGTATGAAGAGCTAACACTCCTATTTACAAAGCTGTTCATAAGTACAAAAATCATTAGGCATGTAATTGTTGAATGAATAAATTAGTAATCCTTATTCTGATGGGGATTATGATGTTTATGATTTTAATGTGTCTAAGTCTGTTTCTATGGGTTGTTGTGATATTAGTGTGATTGATGTTTATAAAGCAATTGTAGGTTTGAAGGATAATTTGTCTGTGGGTCCTGATGATGTATCTGTGATATTTTTGAAACAATGTCCCTTTATTTTAGCTTATATTTTTAGTATTATTTTTACCCGGTCGATCACGACTGGTACATATCCAGATCTCTGGAAGAAATCATTTGTATCGCCTATATTTAAGAATGGTGACAGAGCTGACGTCACTAACTATAGAGCAATAAGTAAAATGTCTTTAATAGCCAAAGTGTTTGAAATAATTGTAGAATCCAAGATCAAACCACAACTTCAACAAACTTTGAATGCAAACCAACATGGCTTTGTTAGTGGTAGATCAACTGTAAGTAACTTACTGATTTATGAACAGTTTCTAAGAAGATCTCTTGAGGATACTAGTCAGATCGATTCTGTTTACACTGACTTCTCTAAAGCATTTGATAGGGTTTGCCATTCTCTGTTATTGGGAAAGCTGGAAAAATATGGTGTGTATGGAAATCTGTTGCAATGGTTTAAGAGTTACCTCTCAAATAGAAGACAGCAGGTAAAAATTGGAAACTTTACTTCTAAGGATATTATTTTTACATCTGGGGTACCACAAGGTTCACATTTGGCGCCATTGATTTTTAACATATTTATCAATGATGTAACTCAATTTGTGAAATATTCAAACTGCCTTCTATATGCTGATGACTTGAAGATTTTTGGGATAATTAGGGAGATAGAAGATTGCTTGAGACTCCAAGAAGATTTGAATGCTTTGAGTGAATGGTGTAATCTAAATGGTATGCAACTAAATGTATCGTAATAAACATGCCATTGATCATGATTATTCCATAGGCGATATCCCACTTATAATTATTAAAGATGAGCTTAAAGATCTAGGAGTGTACTTTGATAAACATTTAAATTTCAATTATCATGTGAATTACATAACCAATAAAGCCCTGAAATTATTGGGGTTTATTAAAAGAACTTTACAGGATTTCAATAACATATCTTGCTTCAAAACCCTGTTTTGTTCCTATGTTAGGTCGATTTTGGAATATGCTTGCCCCGTATGGTCACCATTTTATGGACAGTATATCCAACAAATTGAACGGGTACAAAAAAGATTCACCAGATTTGTCGGATATAAAATGGGAATAGCAGGAGAGGATATTGTATATGAAGAATTAACTCAATTAATTAACTTGCCTCCTCTTACTGAACGAAGAACATTTATTCATATGTGCACTTTCTACAAAATATTGAACGGTTTAGTAGATTGTCCTGAATTACTGGCTATGATAAGCATTGGTGTGTGTTGATGCAACTATCTGACACTTGCTATGTTATATTATTAATGAGTTTTTATATATGTATGTATTGATATTTATTGATTTGTTGATATCTTGTTTACTTTGGCTATATGTGATTTTTTACCCTAGGGGACTAGTGCTTATTGTCTATTACCTTATTTATTTTTTCTACTTTTAATGCACTTTACTCTACTTTTGTATTGTACTTTTTGTAAATGGCTGGTCCGTAAATAAACATTTATTTATTTATTTATTATCATCTTCGCGCTTTGTAACTTATACATTTAATCTGTTAATTAGTTGGTGCTCAAGTTTCTTTTAGCGGAAATCGGCTACAAAAAATATCGTTCCTACACAAGAAATGTTTTGTTTTCCAGAAAATTCGATTTTTTTTTATATCATAATTTAACTAAAACATGTCTTTGGATAATTTTCCTATTATTTTTTTGCTATAGGTCGGTCCACAAAAACCTATTTAATAAAATGGTGTTATTAGTTTTATCCGAAAATGTTTAATTAATGGAAAATTTGAATTTTTTGTTTAGTTTAGAATATCGGAGATCTGTCATGGAGATTAAAATTAGTTCATTCTATTTGGCTAGTAATTTGCTCTTTAAACATGTAGAATTTTTTTTCGCGGAAAATATTTATATGGAAAATATTTTAGAAAATCTTTAAATTGACATAATTATGTTTTAATATATTTTGTGTTTTGTTAGTTTGGACTAATTTTGGAACTGTATTAGGTTGCGTTTGATCGGTTAATTAAAGTTAGTTTCAATTATTTTTTGCTTAATTTGGGATAGTGAAGAGACAAGCGCACGTAGCGTGGTTAATCTTGGTTAGTGTTGGTTAGACTGAGTTGGTTTTGGTTAGTTTGGGTTAGTTTTGATTTGTGTTATTTTGCGCAAGCCTGGGCGAGATCATTTTAATTAGTTTGGGTTAGTTTCGGTCTCGGTTTCGGTTCGTTTAAGCGTTTCAAATAGTTTTGGTTAGTTTTAGTTAATTGCTTAGCCTTAGTTGGTTTTCTTCAAAATTGTTTATTTAAAGCCATTATTGGTTACTTTTAGTTTGTCTGAGTTAGCTTCGGTTTATGATTTAGAACTCCCTGTATAATACAAATATTGGTTAATATGGGTTTCCGCCATCAAAACAACTATGCGTAGTTTTATCGAATTTGACAATTTAAGGTACAAGAATCGCAAAATTTAGCGTGCGCCCAAATAGTAAACAATTAGGCCAGGGGTAATTATTTAATAAACAGTCGCTGATTTAGAATGGCCTGTATAATATAAATATTGGTTGTCACGGGCCGATTTTGCGTTTATATTTCAAAGCGAAAATATTTTAAAATCGCTGCCGCGTTTCAAGTGCGATTGGGTATGTTTGCGAAATGCCCTCGTAGTAGTTGCGCCCGATCGTGAGCTATGTCGCTTGAAGTTATCTTGGTCCGATTCGATGGAAAATAAAATTTGCGGCGCTACACAATTTCAATTTAGAACCGATTGAATTTGGCGCGTAGGGGATCTACGAGATTAAAGTCTGCGTTTCCGCTTCCAGATAGCCTTGTCGCCGTGATGTTCAACATGTGACATATGTTGACCGTGTGATGTGTGGATAAATTTCTATTGGTCGGTTGGAATTTTTAGTAGGGAGATTTTTGGAGGAAGTTCCTGTGCTTCGGTTTTCGGTCGCTTGGGTTACTCTTTTACGACGAACCGCGTCAAGCAGTCATTTTGGACGCCTTTGTGGGATTTGAATGCTGCTTTGCAAGAAGCCCACTTGCCCAACTAAAAGCCGGCTAGCGTTCAGCAACTGGCTACCCCTCTACACAGGTAAATTATTGTTTTTTTTTTTAAATTCCGATTTCTCTTTTTCCTTGATGGTTGATTTTGATTACCGAGTTATAATGCTCGTCCATTAAGAGTTATGTGTGGAACCTTGAATATGTGTTCTTTCACAGGGGACCACCGTTGGGGCTACTACCACCGCTGGGTTTATTTCTACTGTGAGGCATATTGCCATCGTCGAGTTGTTCCTTGTTATCTACGAGCCTCGTTAGCGACAGTGTTCCTTGGCTACGCCTGTCTAGCGTACCTCCTGTATAGAGCCTTGCAGTTCTACGCCTGTCAAGGAAGTCAACTTCCTACTGTGAGCAGTTCTTTCTGAAAGCTGCCTGAGGAGTTACTCATCGACCAAGTGAGCAATTTCCATTTTATTTTCTTTTTCATCTATCGATGTTGCGGCAAATTTGTGTAATTAACTACGATCTCTAATTATATATTTTTTTGGCTTTGTTTCGAACAAAGAATAACTTTTTTTTTGACCTCTTTCTCCTTAACTAAGGCAACCTTTAGTCATTCAAATTTTTCTTTAATGAACTTTGATTTTTTTGGACAATCTTGTCAAGTCTAAAATACTTGATTTTATTTAAATTAAATTCTCAAATTTCCTCTCAAGCAAACTTTCATTCTTTTTATTATTTTTTGGTAATTTTGACAAGCCTAAAATGCTGGCTTTTATTTAGTCAATTCTAAAATTCAGTTAGATCCGCTGATATAGAGTAAATCATATGTTGGATCGAATTTTTTTTTTTTGATCTGTTAATTGACTGACGCAATAACGTTGTAGGTCAAACTAGTTTATTATTGTACTCAGTGTTCACGATTTCTGGCTCACGTTGAATAATTGTAGATCGGATCATTACTATTACTATTACTCATTATCCTAGTTGACTTTGCGTTATTTTCAATTGTTTTTTTTTATTGCGGCCTTTGATTTTCTTTACTCGAACAGATTGTTTATTATCTTTGTTCTACTGGTAACTTGACCATGGAGTAAATTGCCATATGTTAAGATCTGTAATTAATTAGTGGCTATAATAACGCCAGGTCTAACTAGTTTAGTTATATATTGTCTTTGCGGCAGTTATCAACATAACTTAATTGAACTGAATAACCATAGTTAGTTAGTTATACGGCATGTGATGGATCATGATTCGATAAGCGTTAATTAGTCTTTAATTAGGTGATTACTCGAGCTAATTGAACTTACCTATAACGAGAAAAGCTATTCGCAGTATCTAGCTTTCAACACCTATTACTGACGTTTTTTTTTTATTAATGCTTTAATAACCGATCGCCATCAATTACAATTAAATATTTCGGAATTTGTTTATGAGTAAGCGTGTGAATTATTTTCACCGAGCAAAGCCTACCTTTAAGAGTACAGTAACCATAAGAATTGACTACTGAAATTTTCTTCAACTTAATTTTCTTTTCTCCCTTCTGACCAGCTGTGATATTTTATTGTTAGGTAATAAAACCAATCCGTTTGTTTATTCACCTGTTTTATTTAATTAGAACTTAAGCAAATATCCAACGGGACAGGCCGCTTCCGTAAGTATCCGTTTTTTCATTATTAGCGCTCAATAATTGAATCGTTTTGACTTACCTTTGATTAATATTCGAGTATTTGTTCATCGTTTGCTTTAGCTACCTTTGATTAATTTTTGAGTATTATTTTCATCGACTTTAGTTTTCGGTTAATTTGGGGTACTTGCTTTATACCGACTTTAATTTTTGATTAATTTCTGGGTAATTATTTTTCCATTATTGTTACTGATAAATTGCCGGAATATATATTTAATCTAATTTTCTGACTTATTTTTTATTGCTTTATTGATCGATTTTCCGGATAGAAATAAATAACGAATTTTTGGTATTCATTCATTTTGTCGCGAAGCTTAAGCTAAAACGAGTTCCATATTTCAACTTTGGGGTAGTTCTCGCTTTTGCTGTCTAAAAGCCCGTGGCGCCTTAAAAATTAACCCGCACCCTACTCTCCGGCATTTGAGCTAGGGCCTAATTTATACACTCGGCGACAGCTCGTTTTAGCCTACGCATTGACATACTTTATTTATTTATTTCACTCAATATCTAATTTTACATTCTCAAAATTAAAATTTATTTCTTCCCATTTGACATTATTCACTCCCAGTTCCTTCTAAGCTGGAGTGAAGGTTTGCACCCATTAGAAGGACAAAAAGAGCGTAATATGGTTAATACAGGTTTGCGCCATCAAAAAACGAGTTGAAATGCGCATTTTTATAGAGTTTAACAGTTTAAAGTACAAAAATCGCAAAATTTAGCGTGCGCCCATATAGTAAACTGTTACCGTTGGTGATATTTTGATAGTCAAAAACTTATCTTCTAGAACCAAAAAGATTTAAGGCAATTTAAATTGAAATTAGTTTTACAAAAATTCATTTATTAATTATGTCAAGTCATTTGTTACAGTTTAACTTGAATTGTCTTTATTGATTTTAATTAACTTTAACATTTTTTTTTATTTATATTGATAAGAGGTTCGGAACTTCAACTTATTAATTTTGCGTTTGAGTCTTATTACATATAACATAATTTTAATACGGATAATTTTTAACTATGAATAGACATTTTATTACGGTGTGATATTAAGATATATAGAATTAATATTAGGCCTTCTATCCAAGAAAAGAAGATAAGAATAAATCTCACTCAAATGTTGAATATCAGTCCTTTTATCAATGCAATCAGGTTGTTGAGCAATGAAGGCCATTTCTAAAAAGAGTCTCTTGGTGTAGACTGGTTGTGTGGCTAATATTCCCACAGCATCATAATTCATGGTGTGAAAATTCGTTAATATTTGTAGGGAGGGCTAGGGTTCGAAGGATATATATCACAATATAAATCATGATATTTAAATTCTGATGTATATCCTGGATATTTATAACAAATGTAAAATTTGCGAGACTGTTACAAAATGTAGTTATTCCCATAAAAAACTAAGTGCACGACTATGTCGTTCATCATTATTCAATGTATAACCCTAGTATAAATTTAGCACGTCATCCACACTAATTGAAAACAACAGTGTTATAACCAGTAATGACAATGATCTAATTCATATTGAAGATAATCAAATTGGTATTGCTAACATTGATGCTCAACCCAACCATATATTAAAGAGATTACTCCCAAACTTTCTACGTTATTTAGTCAGACTAATAATATAAACATTGCTAATAAACCGGTTTTAACAATTAAGTCGATATATTCAAGACTTAAAGATAAAAATCCATTAACAAAACTCTCGGATGTAGTTTACAGCATTCCATGCGCTGTTTGCAATATGACTTATATAGGCCAAACTTCAAGAACTGTTTCAAATAGAATCAACTCCCAAAAAAGTGATTGTAGGCTACACCCAGAGAGATGTGCCCCCGCTACACATGTTAATGAATTTTCACATCACATGAATTATGATCCTGTGAGAATGTTAGCCACACAGCCAGTCTACACCAAGAGACTCTTTTTAGAGATGACCTTCAACCTGATTGCATTCGTAAAAGGCCTGATATTCAATATTTGAGTGAGATTTATTCTTATCGTCTTTTCTTGGATAGAAGGCCTAATATTAACTCTATATATCTTAATAACACACCGTAATAAAATGTTTAATTAAATTTAAAAATTATGTTATTTACAAAGCTCAAAGAGAAGAAAAAAAAAGAACGCAATACTTAACCAAACACACACGTACATTCTTAAATGTCTAAGAGAAAGTTAAAATACATTAGTTATACTAATTATCATTGTAGAATTCCTCCAGAGAATAATAGGCCTTTAAAAGCAAAAGCCTCTTTATTTCTCTGGAAAAAATTCTGACATTATCCAGGCTTTTAATCTCAAGAGACAGGCGGTTATAGAGCTTTATGCTCTCATATATTATGGAGTTCTTGGTTAGTGCGCTTCTTGGGATGCCCAAACTCAGATTGGAGCCATTGAATCTAGTAACTCTTACATTGCTATTATTATTAAGGCTTCTATATTTTTTATGTACCATTTCAACCGTAAGCAAAACAAAAAGACAAGTTAATGGTAGAATCTTCTCCCATATGAAGAGTGGACGACAACCAACTCCACATAGAAGTCTAACAGCTCTTTTTTGTAAAATGAACACTTTGAGAATAAGTTGATGGCTGGCAAATCCCCGAAATTGAATGTTGTACCTAAGGTGGGATTCGACAAGTGCAAAATATACACCTCTTGCAACATTATGGCGCAACTCATTCCTTACAGTTCGTAAGGCAAAACATGCGGAGGCTATCTTTTTGCGCAGACCATGGATATGCTCTTTAAAATTGAGTTTTGAGTCTATCACTAATCCCAGAAACTTTGAAGACTCCCTAGTAATAAGAGTCTGATTGTTTAAATTTATGCTATTAACAGTACACTTAAAAGAAATTAAATTAGTTTTTGAAATATTAAAAGTTAATTTATTGCTGTGATAGCCACTGCTTAACTAAGAGAATGTCACGGTTGATATGTATCCTCCGGAATAACTTCATCAGTGCCCAACCACAGGATAGTTGTATCGTCAGCAAATAAAGTAATTGATGCATTAATATTAATACTGATATACGCCAAATCATTAATGTAAATCAAGAACAACAATGGCCCCAGGACTGAGCCCTGAGGCACCCTATGTTCAATGATTCGTACTGACGATACATCCCCGTGGTTTTTCACAACCTGTTTTCTATGGGAAAGAAATGAACGCAACCAACTTAACGCGTTGCCTCTGAAGCCATAAAGTAAAAGCTTCTGTAACAATATTTTGTGACTTACACAGTCGAACGTTTTGGAAAAATCACAAAAAACTGCCGCCGCTATTTCTCCCTCATTCAAGCCCAAATACAATCCCTGAAGAAAGCTGAACACTGCATCGCTAGCACTTTTTTTTTGTCTTGAAAGCCAAACTGATTCATATTGAGTAATTTGTGCTGCTGGAGAAAAGACAACATTCTCGATTTTACAAGCTTTTCGATAATTTTTGAAAGAGTAGGTAATAACGATATTGGACGGTAACACGATGGATCAGTAGTAATGCCACCTCTTAAAAAGAGGTTTCACAACTGCCGTTTTTAGACTTGCCGGAAAAATACCCTTATCAGAAGAAACATTTATAAACCCAGCGAGTACATCAAGGACACAATCAGGTAAATTATCAAATATTTTCACTGAGAGATTATCAATTCCTGAAGAGTTTTTATTTTTGATTTGCCTAAGAACTGTTATTATTTCATTAAAATTGGTATGAAAAAGCGTAAAAGAGTTTGGGACCGAGATATGCTTGAGATAACTAATAGGATCAATTCCTGATGGTATCTGAGACATCAACCTTTCTGCCACAGAGCAATAAAATTCATTTAATTCATCAGAGGTCAGATCGGGTTCATGCATAGGATTTCCATTCCTACCTTTCCTACCCCTCAAATCGTTAACGATTTTCCAAGTTTCCTTGCTTTTACTTTTAGCACTATGAAGCCTATTAGAATAGTATAGTGTTTTCGCATTTTTTATTATTTTTCTATAAACATCTATATTTATTGTAGAAAATTTTAAGAAACTGATTAGGAAAAAACTTGGTTAGGGTATGTAGAAATCTTAAATTCTTAGCTGATGTTTTTATGCCCTTAGTTATCCAAGGCTTCCTACTTTTTTCCTTAATAGTTTTCAGTGGAAAATTTTTGTTAAATAAATCGACAATTGTCATATTAAAGAAGTTGAGAGGATCTGATGGATCTTCCACCACAAGCCAGTCTATTTTTTCACAGTCAGATCTAAATCTATTAAAATTAGACTTGCAAAAAATTCTACCTTTTTTATTCTTTTTTATTTTTTTAATTTGCAGATTAATATATGCTATAATAGCTTCATGATCTGAGATATCTGAAGATACTACCTTAGCTTCACAGTCATTTATATCCCAAAAATTGATACAGAAATAATCAATAAGACTGCATAAACCTTTAGTAATACGCGTAGGACTATTAACATTTTTAGATTATAAGAATCGAACAAATCAGTCAAATTTTGTGTCTGCAGCAAGTCGTTGTCTAGATAATTTATATTCAGATCTCCAGCCAACAAAATGTTTGAATTTTTCATTTCAGAGAGCAACATTTCTAACCGATTAAAGAAATCACCAGCGTTAATATTAGTAGGAGGCCTATAAATGCATAAAAAATATGTATTCAATAGTTTAAGATGAACAATTGAAAACTCAAACTCTCCTTCAACCAGCAACTCATTATAGTAACTTACATCAATACAATGTATATACTCAGATATGTCTTTACGAATAAATATTGCCGTGCCCCTACTACTACCTTCAAAAAAACAACCGTGGTCAAAAATATTTCGCAAATCAAGACACCTAATATTACTCGAACAATAACCCAAGCGAGATGAACAACCAAAAATCTTATATAACTTATAGAATCTATATGAATTGTTACAATTGACATTAACGGGTATAGTACATAAAACTAAGTTTGTAAAAAAACATTTATTTGTTAACAATGTAATATTTTTTGAGCTAATATCGTCATTATTAACTCCTGCCAAGATTATAACAAAATCTGACATTATAAGTTCATTTGTGAAGCAATCCACAGTTGAAACAATTTCATCAAAACGGGCAAAAGGTTTACATATAACCTGAACTGTAAAATCCGGGAAATATTTTTTTAATGAGATACATATTTTTTCCATAATCATCTGTCAAGAAAACAAGTTTTTAAATTTTACGTTCATTAATTTCCACGTTCCTGTCAGTTGCTGAAATCCCTGAGGTATCACTGGTCTGGAGCTCCAACACCTTTCCCAATTCATCCTCTAGGGAACAAGCACCTAAGCCTGGTAAAACTCCATTCTTAGAAGTGCAGTATCCAATTAAATTGCTTTTTAACATGTGAATTTCACTCGAGAACAATTTATTTTGTTCCTCCAGCACCTCAATGCTAGTCATCAAAGATGCACGAGTTGCCTCCAATTCAACCAAACTCCCGTAATTGTTGATTAGTTGCCATCAAGGAGTATAGATATTCATCATTCTGGGCTTGAGTATATTGTTCTATACATACTGGCTGGACTTAACAGATTTGGATGACTGTATTTTAAGAGTAACTTTAGTGAAAAATGGAGTAACAGTCGGTGTTGCCTCTAATTACAGATCTCCTTCAACGAATCCTAACAGTTGTGTAATGGCTTTGCAGTATTTGTTTGGTCAGGACCATTTTAGTAATTGTGATCTGGAGCTATTTGTTGGTGATATAAACCTAGATTTACTAGACGCACAGTCGATTGTAGTTAATGAATATTTAAATTTTCTAAATAGTTATGCTTATCTTTCAAAAGTATATAAACCCACAAGAGTCAGTGATCATAGTAGCACATGCATTGATCATATTTTTATGAAATGTAAAAACAAACTTTCCAATAATTTAGCAATATTAACCAGTTCTGTCTCAGATCATCATTCTCTATTGTTTAATGTTAATTTAGTCATGAATTAAGTATTACTGAAAATAATAATAAAGCGAATAAAATTGTTAAGAGTGTTAATTATCAAAAAATAAGAAATCTTCTTGAAATGGAAAATTGGGAATCTGTTCTGTCATGCCAGGACCCTAATACCGCTTCTGTGTCTTTTGTAAATACTTTACATAAACATATTACTAAAGCAACAAGTATAAGGTCCATACCTAATAACAAACTTCTTCCTAAACCTTGGGTTACCTCTGGCCTACTGATTTCAATTAGGACCAGGGATAGATTACATAAGCTTTGGGTTAGGAATACTGGCGATGAGATGGCACGTCATGAATACAAAAAGTACCGAGATCAATTAAGTAAACTTTAAAAAAATACAAAATCAGCATATTTTAGGCAAAAATTTAAAAATGCAGGTCACGATCCCAAAAAGACTTGAGAAATAATAAAACAAGCCACAAATGAACGTAAATCTATCACCAAAATTGCTTATTTAGAGAGTAATGATAAACTTCGTGAATTGGTAGATCAAAGAGACATCGTCAACGAACTAAATAGCTTTTTTGGTTCCGTAGGAGCCAATTTGGCTACTAAGATAAGTAAACCCAGTATTGTAGCAGCCTTTTTTAGAGAATGAGGATCAATTGCCCTATTCTATGTTTATTTATCCTGTTAATGACGAAGAAATTGTTCACGCTATAAATTCACTTAAGAATGCCTCTACTGCAGATGATTTCTGCATATCAAACTTAATTGTAAAATCAAACTATTCGCTGTTGGTCTTGCCCATGGTCTCTATTGTGAATCTGATATTTGAATATGGTATTTTTCCTGATATACCGGGTGTCAACGAAATCGTTTAACAATGCACCATTCAAATGTTTTTTTAAGGAGAAATTTGAAATTTTGGTTGAAGATATGGTTTATGAAAATTCAGATTTTCCACTAAAAAACAAATGAATATCACTTCTGGTTGGACCAGAAGTGAGCATGAGGCAAGAAGAATTTCATATACAACCCTGCATATATTTTTACGTATATGAACAGAGCTTGAAATTGCCTTTTTAACCATGTATCACAAGTTGCCATTTTTTTTCAAAATGGGCGTAGAGGGAATTTATCCCAAATTCAATATGACAGACAAGATAGATTTTCATGCAGAGTTTTCTCACTGTTGGAAATTCTAGATAATTGTTATAAAATTGAAGCATTTTTAGTTTTTCCTTAAAACGCCAAAATTTATGTCAATTTTCCTCGAAATTTTGAATAGAACCCTGTACATATTTTAACACATTTGGATAGAGCTCAAAATTCCCTTTTGAACGATGTATCACAAGTGGCCATTCTTTTTAAAGATGCCCTCTACAACGCCATCTTTAAAAAGAACGGCCACTTGTGATACATCGTTCAAAAGGGAATTTCGAGCTCTATCTAAATGTTTATAAATATGTATAGGGTTCTATTCAAAATTTCGAGAAAAATTTACATAAATTTTGACATTTTAAGGAAATACTAAAAATGCTTCAATTTTATAACAATTATTTAGAATTTCCAACAGTGAGAAAAATCTGCAAGAAAACCTATCTTGTCTCCTATATCAACGGACATTTTGGCAAAAAAATCTATTGGTGATGTCAAAATGCCACAATATTGAATTTGGAATAAATGCCCTCTGCGCCGCCATTTTGAAAAAAAATGCAGAGTTGTATTTGAAATTCTTGCCCCATGCTCACTTCCGGTCAAACCGGAAGTGATATTCATTTGTTTTTTAGTGGAAAATCTGAGTTTTCATAAACCATATCTTCAACCAAAATTTCAAATTTCTCCTTAAAAAGCATTTGAATGGTGCGTTGTTAAATGATTTCGTTGACACCCGGTATTTAAAACAGCTCTAATTATACCTTTGCATAAAAGTGGTGAAAAATCTGATATCAACGATTACCGTTCAATTGCAGTTACTAGTCCTATATGTAAAATTATTGAGAAATTTATAAAAAGAGATTATGTAACTTTTTAACTGATAATAATATAATGTCGGATTCACAGTGTGGATTTCGGGAGGGGATGGGTACAGATAGTGCTTTGCATGAAGTTACAAACTTTGTTGTCGAATGTTTTAATAACAATAATTACAAATCTTTGGCTGTTTTCTTGGACCTCTCAAAGGCGTTCGACAGGGTGGATCACCGGATTCTGATAAACAAACTAAACGGTATTGGGATAAGAGGAAAGGTACATCAACTTTTTGCATCGTATTTTACGGACAGATCTCAGAAAGTCAATTTAAATTCAATTTATAGTTCTGATATTGGGGTGGCATATGGGGTACCACAGGATACAGTGTTTGGTCCCATTTTGTTCTCCATTTATATTAATAATCTGTCGAGGTCAATTCCGGATGTAAAAACAGTGTGTCTTGCCGATGTAGGGGAACAAGTTGGGATGACGCCTTTGGGAGAGCCGAGAGGGCAATGACTTGTGCTCAGGCCTGGTTGGACTTGAATGCATTGACTCTGAATGTTAAGAAGACAAACTTTATGTGTTTTTCAATGAATAGACAGGGTCTACCTAATAAGCATATTTTAAGAGTTCACTCATACGGTTGTGGCATCACTAATGATTGCAACTGTTCTGGCTTTATTGAGTCTGTAGAGCACACTAAATATTTTGGTGTTTTCTTTGATCAATTTTTAAAATGGGATGTGCATTCTGATTATGTAAAGGCTAAAATAAGAAAATTAATTTTTAAGTTTTATGAATTACGTAAGTGTGAATAGGTACCTACTTGATCTTGAATGTGTATAAATCTCTGGCGGAGTCTTGTGTGAATTATGGCATAATTTGTTGGGGTTCGGCTCATAAAAATGTCTTACACAATATTGTCATTACACAAAAATACACTCTAAAAATGATTATGTTTTCGAAGAATCGTTTTACTTCTAATTTATTATTTGAACTATGAGGAGTATTCACACTTACTCACCTTACTTACTATAGGCGGTGGTCGTTTCTGTTTGGCCTTCGGTATGCATTTTTTGAAGGTGACTCAAATTTTTTTGCTCGGGTCATGCCAAGGTTATCGGATTGTGTACTTTTATACAATCATTGCTTAGGAGTTTCTCTTTTTTGCCTATATCTATTTTTGATTTTGCAGCGGTTCTGCTCTTACGTAATATGTGTACCTTTCTTAGGAGTTCAATAGAGCTATTAACTATAGTAACTGTCCCTAGATTTTTCAGTTTACCTACATTGAGTAAGCGTTTTGCATACAGCTTGCAGCTGTTTTTCAGGCCGTGAAGTTTTTTTTGCCGATATGCTTGACTGCTAGCCTTTGTAGCCGTAAGTTTTCCCACGGATGTGGCAAAATAGTCGGGGTTCTGTCCCCCGAAATGCAGTAAATTAAAGAAAAATTCTATGAATTCTTACTGACTTTAACGCATTATGGAAAGCAAATTCGTTTAAACAGTGATGTTTAGTCAACTATTGAAGTTGTACGATCGCTCTATGTTCAGGAGAACACCAGAATCCTGTCCGCATTCTAGGACGGCTAGATGTGAAGTGATCTTGTTTCCGCCGATATATTTTCTTTCAAATTTACTTTTTTAATGCATTAGAACTCTTAGAAATGTAAAAGTCGCGAATTTCTATGATGGGGCGAGATTCAATTTGAAGCCAGTCGGGATCTTAGGGAACTAATATGACACTGAAATTTAAGCCAGTCATCAATATAAAGTCCCAAGAACCTGTTGTCAGTAACTTTTTTCTACGGATCTCCCCGAGTTCACTTCCAACACATAACACTAGTTTTTGATGCATTTAAAGAAATCCTATTTGCATCACACCAGGTCTTAATCTTTTTTAATGGCACGTAACAGTATCATTTAACCTATTGGCATCCTCATCGTGCCACAGTATTGTGGTGTCATTGACACACCAAGTAAATTAACCCAGCAGGTCAAGATCCGCAAAATCATAATATGTGTGCAACAAAATCAGAATGGACAATACTGACTGGTGTTATTGGAATGGGATCGAGAAAAAAGCCTTGTGGCACGCCATATTCAAACCCATGATGATCCAAAACTCATCCACCAAAAGAAACATCTCCGATCCGCCAGATATGATTGAAACCAATAATGTGTCCTACCCCTGAATCCATATACGGCAAGCTTATGCAACAGTATCCCGTGATTCACACAATAAGCTTTTGATGAATCGCAGAAGAGTACCACAGCCACTTTTCCCTCATTAAGACTAGTGTACGACTTTTCCAGAAACAAAAATATTGCATCATCTGTAGTCCCTGCCTGGAAGCCAAACTGTTCAAACCTCAAAACTCCGTGCCTTCCACAACTCGATTTTTAATAATTTTTTCCACAATTTTGGATAAAGAAGGTAAAACAGTAATGGGTCTGTAGTTTGCTGCCTGGTCCTGATCACCTCCCTTAAATAGGGGAATAACTGTAGCAACTTTCAAACAAGCTGGAAAATTGCTCTTGCAAAGGAATGGTTTATACAATCCACCAAATCTGTGTATGTGTCTGTATCTGTAGTCCCAACACTCCTCCCTCGTAACTCATGGACAATCTTCCACGTTTCTTACTGTCTGTTGCTTGAGTATACGATTCTATCGTTATAGTAATAGGGTTTTGCAGTTTTAACAGTATGCCTATAAATTCGTCTATACATGCAAAAATAGGCCATATAATATTCATTATCCAAAAAGTATTTCCTAACATAATGAAGAGACCGCATATTCTTAGCAGAAACCTTTAGTCCTTTAGTGATCCATGGCTTTTTGATTTGAACAGTTATTATCACGCAATATCTCATGAAATGACCACAAAGGATTGTTCAAGGCCAAGACAGTTTGCCAGTCAGCAGCAGCACGCAAGTACGAGAATCTACCATAGTTTGGTCTTGTGTACAACCTACCCCTGTCTTTAATGTTTTCCACATTTAATGTTTAAACTATATGAGATCGCCTCATGATCTGACAAGCCCGCACGAACGTCACACTTAACCGTCTATCAAAATTTGAACATGTATAATCCAGTAAAGTAGATGTGTGTGCAGTAGTTTGAGTAGGTCTATCGACAAGCATGTGCAAATCAAATGAGTTAAGCAAGTATTTGAATCTTTACCACGTGTGTCTAAAAAATTCAAATTAAAATCACCACACAGTAGCACAGATGAACCCACTGGTAGTTGTTTCAATGCAATTACTAATTTAAGCAAAAATTAACTCGCACAGCCAGTAGAAGCTCTATATAGGTATTTGAAGGCTGTTATGGCTCTTTTTTGAATAAACTACTGTTTATGCACTACTTAATCTAAAAATTATAACTGATGCTAGTCATATACTCGAATTAGAAACATTCATTCAACTTACTAAAATTAAATCAGAATGCTACAATCACCTGTTTTGATTTTAGCAATGAAGAACAAGTGATGTGTCCTTATAATGCTGCTCACTACATCCGTAAAGGTCGAATGGATGTGCATCTGAAAAAATGCCGCCAAGGGAATGAAATGATGGTCATATGTGACTTCAATGCGTCACATAGAATTCCAGAGCCTGAATTGCAGGTAAGCGAGGATCTAATGCAGTGCCTAAGCATTGACTATAGGAAATTTATATCTCATAAGTTCTTTCGGTTCTGAAAATGTCTTTTGAAAAGCACTAGTATTCTCCTACCATACAGTTAGCATCAATGTGCTTTGGCCTCTCATTGTTAAATAATTATGCAAAACTGGAAATGCTGAATATGTCGCTTACATTACCATGTTATTACTTAATATTTTATATATTGTTATTATTCACTCCCAAATCTTCTATTTTTTATTGTCATGTTCCGATAATAGATTTTCTAGGCTGCCTTGATGACTGTCGGTCCAGATAAGTTAGAAATATTGACTTTGCCAGCTCTACTTATACCAATGTTTTTT
>JAEQML010051930.1:0-44062 GCA_016904865.1 Pissodes strobi
AAGTGTCAGTGGACTTTAGAGGATTATTGCTCGGTTGCTTCTCTATCCCAGGATGCCCATCCCCATGAAGTTGGAGTTGCTCTGACTGTTGGTGATATGTGTGCCTTTCACAATCTGTTCCAAGTAAACCAAATTCCCAACAGACTTGGACGAACACTGGACCTTGTGTTAGTTGACAGTGCTAACTCGTCAACTAGTCTTGCGGACGATCCGTTGTTGGTACCTATGGACGATCATCATCCCCCCTACTCATTCGGATAAGTGGGTCAGATTGCCATGGAGGCTCTAATGGACCATTTGGTGATGAGTTTTACTATGATTTTAAGGGTTTGAATGTTCCTCTCTTAGATTATTATTTGGGTCTGGTAGACTGGGACAGTTTATTACTGCCCCATTCGCCTGATCATATGACTGAACATTATATACTTTATTATTGATATTACTGTTCCTAAAAAAAGTTTCTAAATATAAATTTCCTAAGTGATTCACCCCTCAATTGCAACAACTCATTATTGCTAAAAAACGGGCTCACAGGATTTTTAAGAATACTGGTAGGTACTTGGACTACTTAAATTTTTGCAGACTTCGAACTGAATGCAAGAATCTATCGAGATATTGTTATAGAGAATATGCGGCCTTGTCTGAGTCTTCCTTGCTGATTAGTGGAAACATCCGGCAGTTCTGGAAGTTTGTTAATTCTGGGCGTAGAGCTGAAAGCTTCCCTTCAGTTATGTTCTATGGTGGGGAATACTGTAATTTGGATCCTGAACTTCCTGACCTTTTCGCTGAATATTTTAAGTCTGTATATGGTGGTGCCACTGGCTTGAATGGAACTAGGGAGATATCTCTTAGCCAGATTTCTCTTACTGAACTCAATATTCCGATTTTTGTTATATTTGACGAAATCATGAAGCTGAAAGCTTATAAGGGGCATGGTCCTGATGGAATTCCTCCTGCTTTCTTGCACTGTTGCAGTTTTATGATTTCGCGACCTCTGCATATTATTTTCAATACGTCTCTATCAACTGGTTTGTTTCCTGAATCTTGGAAGGTCAGCTACTTGACCTCTATATACAAATCCGGAAACAGGGAGGATATTACGAATTATAGGCCAATATGTAATCTTAGCACCATTCCAAAACTGTTTGAAAAGATTGTCACTACAACTTTGTCAGGCGTATTATCTCCCACTATCATGCAGGAGCAGTATGGGTTTCTCAATAGGAAGTCCACTGAACTTAATCTCCTTACCTATACAGACTTTCTGTCGGGGGTCTTGGATAATTCTGGTGAGGTCCATGCTATCTATACCGACTTTTCTAAGGCCTTCGATAGGGTAAATCATGCTGTCCTGATTCAAAAATTGGAGGCCGTTGGTGTTGGTGGCAGTGTGCTGCTATGGATTGAGAGCTACCTCAGGGACCGGACTCAGATTGTGAGGGTGCACAACTTCAAATCTAAAGAGATCATTGTGCCTTCAGGGGTTCCCCAAGGATCACACTTGGGTCTTCTTTTATTTAATGTGTTCATTAACGACATAATATCTAGGTGTTTTGTTCATTCCAAATTTCTGTGTTTTGCTGATGATCTTAAGTGCTGTCGAGTATTGCCTCAGACTGCAGGGTGACTTGGAGAGCCTTCACCTTCCCGACCTCAGATCGCCCGTAAATTATTTTTCCTTTCATTTTTGTTACATTCTCTTCTTTTTCCAATGGGTTTCATCCTACTATAATTTTCTTTGGTTTCAAAAATTATCGACCCTGGTCTACTATATTTCACGACGATTATATTATTATGTTTATTATCTTTTTTCATTTACACAACTTTCCGACTAACCTTAATAAACGAGGATCGGTTTTTGATCGATTTGAAACCCTAAAACTACAGCCGCGCTTTTATAGCTTCCATTTTCCAAAAGGATTGGATTGCGTCGCACACAAAATTATTTACTTATGTTGAATTCATAATACCACAAGTATAATTATGCGTGGGTTAAAACGAGTGCACTAACGATATTATATGCAATTTATATTTAGACAAGGCGGTCAATGTCATATTCAGTGATTATTTCCAATATGCATATCAACTCTCTGACAGATACAGTGTGTCCCAGATTTGGCTTACATGTGTTGCTATCTCGGAAACCATTAACGCTACAGTGTTGGTTAAATTAGGAAAGTTTTAGACAATTTAATTGCAAATTCAAATCTGCCTTAGAATTGTATTTATCTCTTATGGTTTTTGAGATAATTAAGAAAAACCAAAATGGTGCATATTTAACTTTTGCCCTTAGCTCGTAAACGACTGTTCTTATGCTTTTATGATTTAATACATTATTGGGACACTTTTATAAGAGGAATTTAATTCAAGACAAAATATTTTTCTAGCTTCATCTCTTTTATTTTATTTTATTTATTTGTCCACGAGCAAATTGCCCAATTACAATTACAAAAACTTCCAAAGCACAAGAATTATAAAGAAGAAACAACTCTAAAATTGAATATAAAAGAGAACATAATATATACAAATATACAAAGTATCACAGTTATTAAAATTCCACAAGCTAAGGTTGCTTCAAGAACTGAGGAAATGAGGTAAAAATCCTAATTATAGTGACTGCGAACCAGTCTGGATGCTCTGGAGATAAAAGAGCTGTACCCCTAGTTAGTTCTGTGATTCGGAACAGAAAAACTAAAAGTTGAGCGTGTTGCTCTTGATCGTACATAATAATAATAATAATAATAATAATATGTTTTATTGCCAGCAAAATTATGTTCACATAAAGCAACGTCAAAAAGTAATTGTTTCTTGGAAACCTTATTTGACAAACACAAAAAGTATACAAAGTAATATTACAAAATTATGCACCTACATTGTATTATGATGATATAACTAAAAACAAAGTCAAAATGATTAAAATTTTAAAAATGTTACAATACACAATGCGTATATAAAACAAATTGAAAAATAAGTATGACAAAAGAACAAAAGAACAATTAATCTGACATACAAGACAATACTATATTTCAAAGTCAAAAGAATAAAAACACTTATCAAGTAGCCACCGGGATATGTGTTTTTTAAACTGTTTATGCTTTTGATCTGCTGAATCTCACTTGGCAACATTCCAAATGCCTTTACGTTACGGCCATGTAGTTAAGTTCCCCTTCAGAAAAGGTGGAATTATGAGTGGATATGCTCAGGTCAGTGCCACCCCTAGGCAACATAGTCATACTCTCAGACCGCAATTGCATATTCGTGGGAAATGACTGAGAATTTCTTTTAACCAACAAAACCAGGGAACTGAAGTAAAAAGATGGGACTGTAAGGACGCCCAACTTACTGAAATATGGTCTATACGAAGTCCTTGAGTGAAGCTTAAATATACATCTTATAATGCGTTTTTGAGCTAGAAAGATCTTTAAAGCCGACCTAGAGGAGCCCCAAAAGCATATCCCGTAGGCACCTGCCCAAAGTAAAACAGTCTGAGTGAATCCCAAGTCACCACCGATCTCAGTCTTCAAACAAGAAAACATAGGCTGCTGAGTTTGGCCGTAAGAGCTGAAACATGATAAGTATTCAAAGCTCAATGACGGATTCAAGGAGACATCCAGAAACCTCACCTGATCCATGGCAGGAATGGATTTTCCATTTAGGTAAACCAACAGAGATTCAGATCTAGATGATGTCTTATTGAAGACAATTAGACTGGTCTTGTCATGACTCAAGGTGAGGTTGTTGTTAGAGCACCAATCCCTCATTCTCGCCGCTGCATGTAAACATCCATGGGACAGTCCAAGCAAGGCCGTATCCACCAGCACAACCAACCAGCATACTGGCAGACACGAGCCCCACCAAAAACGCCACCAAGGCTATTCGCACACAGCAGGAAGAGCAGAGCCCCCAAGATTGAGCCCTGAGGCACCCTTTGTCTCAATACAATGCTATTAGAGTAATGATTTGTACCACTCCTTGAAATACAAACGGTCTGCTGCTGCTCCAGCATATACGATTGCAACAGAGAAGCAGCAGCACCCCTGATACCATAAACTGCAAGTTTTGAAATTAGTAATTTATGATCTACAGCTACAGTGTCGAAGGCCTTCGACAAGTCAAAATACAGGCCAGCATCAATTTGTTCGGTGATAAAATCGATTGCGTCAAATATTGCCTTTTCGGTGGATTTATTTAGCTGAAACCCAAATTGACTATCGTTCAGAATATTAAATATTTGAAAATAATCAAAAATTCTGGTAAATATTACCTTTTCGAAGACCTTCGACACTGCAGGAAGCAGTGAAATAGGTTTGTAGTTGGAGATGCTCTGATGGTCATCCTTTTTGTATACTGGAATAAGTTTGGCTTTTTTGAGATCAGCAGGAAAAATTTGTGTTATAAAGCATTCGTTTATGTTTCACAGACGTACTCAGCCACACATTTCAGGACAGAAACCGGAATCTCATCCATACCAGAGGAGTATTCGTTGGGCAACCCAGAAACCACCCTGAGCACCTCTTGTGAGTCTACCGGAAAAAGAAACATTGTAGGAAAATCACCCTCCTCCGCAACATTGTAATTTGTAAGTGAAGTATATGTCAGATCGAACTGAGAACTAGAGGCCTCAGCAATAGCCTTGGGATCATCAACCATGCCCTGATCTGCATTTAAAGTAATGTCAAAACTCTTCCTCCCCCTGCCTGATTCAGAGTTAATTATGCCCCATGTCGTTTTATTTTTATTTTTTGAGTTTAATACTTTATTATCATTAATGCTCTTACGATAGTTGGACAAGTAGTTTCTATGAGTTTTTCGTTCGGACTTGTAAATGCTATACACAACCTGACTATCTGTCCGCTTGTACCATACATACAAGTCCTTAATATAGTTAGAGTAATTTTTTTATATCTGTATTACCTAACCCAAATTACCCTTTCGGTCCTAACCCTACTAGAAGTTACAGGAAATGACAAATCAACGTAATAGAAAAGAACTCTGGAAAAGGTGTTGTATTTTTCATCAGCACCTTGAGTAGCATAAACATCTGACGGATAGTTTTTAAACAGTGTTAGGTTTTCACTAGTAAAAAATCGTTTTTTAACATATGTAGGTTTGGACTTTACCCTGAGGTTGGTTTCAACCTCCACAATCTGACCATAGTGATCCGAGACACTGCTGAGATAAATTTGAGAAGAGACACTATCTTCATCCATGTTGCTGAAGATGTTGTCCAATTGTGAAGCAGCCCGACCCGAGACAACCCTTGTATCCCCATCTATATGGGATTTGAGACCATAAGTACCAAGAATGTGTACCAGGGATTGAACATTATTATCATTTGCATTTTTAAAATGGAAATTGAAATCCCCTCCAATTATGTAAAACTTGTTGGGACAGAATCTAGTAATTCAGTGAAGCTGTTAAGAAAAACAGTTGCATCTCCAGATGGCGACCTGCAAACACAAATTAAAAGATAGTTAAGTTCACTACTGAAATCAGCAGTACATCTCTTAATAAAGCCAAGCATGTGGAATGCCTTATTAACAATGTTGGATGGAACGCACTTGAACGTGTTCAACACAAATTTCCAAAACATATAGCTTATAAACTTAATCTTGCAGAATATTCTGATGAAGAAATACTGTCCCCACTAAACTTGCTACCGATATTGGTGCATCACCAGAGAAAAGATCTTTTGACATTCTATAACATGGGTGATAAAATTGAGGGAGACATCCAGGTTATTCCCAAATGCTTCACTACAGAAATTCTCTCAAGGGGTACCCCATCAATAGCGTAGTTAAAAGTAACTGGATATCTACACCGGTAGAAAGACATGGTTTTACATTTAGAAGAATCCAATGACATTCTGTTTCTTTGACACCATTCCACCAAGCCATCCAGATCAAGCTGGAGTCCCTCACAGTCACCAGGCAGGATAATTTTACGTCATCAGCAAACAACTGAAATTCACTGAATTCTATACTTTCACAGATGTCATTTTATAAACACATTAAACAAGAAGGGACCCAAATGGGAACCTTGTGGCACTCCAGAAGGAATTTCGATTTCATGTGAGTAAAAATTGCCTATTCTAACAATCTGCCTTCGCTGGAACAAATAGCTCTCAAGCCATGAGAGAAGTGGACCGTCAAGACCCAACACTCTGAGCTTGAGGCACTATGTCAAATGCCTTGGAAAAGTCAGTGTAGACAGTATCAACCTGATATCTATTTTCCAAAGCATTCGACAGACCGTCAACGTGAGTAAGAAGATTTAATTCAGTAGATCTTCGAGGACGAAATTGTTGATTTATAAGAAGTGGATCAAGTAGAGTGGATGGCGTAGAGGTCACTGACGACTATTGGAGGTAAGTTTACTTGTCGAATTAGGTAATTTTTGACACCTTATACGTATGTTCTGTTTTTCTTAGCACTTGAATTAGTCTTTAGTTTAGTAGGTCAACATAAGCACACTTTTAGCATTTCTGTAGTATGAGAGCAAATATGTGCCCGTCCTTTTAAAAGGACGGTAGGTTTATACACTACTCTCAGGTAATTTATTGATTTTTTTAGAAAAAGCCTCTTACTGAAATTGAAAAAGACGACGATGCTGATGTTCCAGAGAGAATAACCATTTTTTCCACCGGAAAATACCAACGAAGATGGTGAGACTGACGAAGATTCGGTAGACGAAAATGTAGTAGATATTAATAATTTGCCGGGTTCACAACTAAGAGCTGAAGTCGAGGCTGAAATAGAGGTACCATCAAGTATGTCTGAAAGTGACCGGGAAGGTGACGATGGCAAACCTCTGTCTACATTAAATTTGTTGAAAGAAAGCCGAAGTTCATGAAATCGCTTAATTATCAGAAAGTTGACTTGGAAGAACCTAACTTTCCTAATTGGGAGCCTTTGAACGTCTGTACGTAATGAAGTTTCTCCTGCAGCTATTTTCCAATTGTTTTTTGACATGAAAGTGATGAATAAAATTCTCTATTTCACCAACCTATTTGCCCAGCAGAAAAACCGTGGAGGAGATACCTATTACTGAAAATGAACTTTTTTTTATGGGTGTTTTGCTGCTTAGCGGCTACGTACCTCTTCCGCGTAAAAAAATGTTCTGGCAAAACAGGGCCGACGCTAATATTAACCTGGAATGCGATGCGATATTACGCAATCGCTTTCAATTTAGTATGAGCAATATCCATTGTAATGATAACACCAGACTTGATAAGGCTGATAAATATGCAAAAATGAGATTCCTATTTGATATCCTGAAAACAATACTTTTGATCATGCTCCGATTGAATAAAATCGTAATATTGACGAATCAATGGTTCCCTACTTCGGTCGCCATAGTGGGAAACAGTTTATTAGGGGAACGCCTATTCGATGGGGTAACAAATTCTGGATTGGTTCCTTGCGTTTAGGATCCCTATCAAGGCTCTTCTACAAGCACATGGGACTTGGACCTTGTGTAATTCTAAATTATGCAGACGTCTTACAAAAAAATGTTATAAATCGATCCACTTATACTTTGATAACTATTTTAAATCACTTTTTCATCTGCTGAACCTGAAAATAAGGGACATAAAAGCAACAGAGACGATGAGGGAGAACAGAATTCCACAATCACCTTTATCAAGTGCTTGAACCATAAAAAAGAAAGATGACAATAACGTAGTTAACGTAGCCTCCAATTCACTGTCAGTATTTCCACTAAATAAAGTGAAGATTTCCCTAGTACGTATTTATATAGATCAACCACGACTAATTAAATTTTATAACGAAAATATGGGAGGTATAGATCGCGGTGATCAGAATCTAAATGGGTACAGGGTGTCAATTAGAGGGAAGAAATGGTACTTCCCCTTATTTGCCCACTGTATTACTATGGCTATGCAGCAAATGCTTGGCATATTCCGTCGTTATGGAAAACTGGATCAATTAGAGTTGTGAATATCAGTTGATCAGTCGCTACAGAGTTGCTAGAAACACACAAAAGAGGAACTATAAGGGGGCCTTCCAAACCGCCCAGAAATGTACATGAGTTTTCTCGTTATGACCGATTGAATCAAATCAAATCATCAAATTAACAACTAAATAGAATGTTTGCTTTAAAAAATACCTATAAATTAGGATTAGGAATAATGTAGGCAACCAATAACACATACGAATCGCAGATCGAATGGCCGGCATAATACGATCCTTTACAGTCCTACGGCACTCCTGATTGGTGTTGGATTAACATCACTTTAGAGTAGTATTAACTCTTCACGTATGGCCCTCCGCTCGCTTCGGGGCGCAACCACCCAATACTAACTGAAACTAAGCCAAATTTACAAAAAGAAACAAACATAACCTTAAAAACATAAAGACCATATGCATTGCCCATGCCCACGACGGGAATTGAACGAGAACGCGGGCCCTTCGTATTGCAAACACAGAACCTGACCACTAGACCATCTAGACAACTGACTGGGCCGTAGATAAAGTGAAAGTTACCTTAATCCACCAATGAGAAGCGACTATTATAGCATAGTGGCATATGACTGTAAAGGATCTTAAAGTATTCAGTACATGTGAAAACGCTCAGAAGAACAATGGGCTCATTCAGGAACGTTCACCAGTTTAGATAAGCGCTAATTCAGTCCGCCTGCAGCAACTAGCACTCCCCTGCATACAATTCTGTTTGTCAGATCACGTCCAATGACGTATATAAATCTTCTATTGTTTATCGTTCATTATTTACTTAACTTCTGCCTGATTCAGATAGAATTATTATGCAATTATTGTGATAAAAACTAAAAAAGAAACCTGAAAGCACGTCGTCACACTTTAAAACAAATTATTTTAAGGTTATGTAATAAATTTGCTGTCGGATTTTTGATTTTCCCTCTATTTTTTGACAGAGCTGAGGAACTCAGCGTAATATTTGTTGGCTGAGTTGATCATTCAGCGGCATTCTCGGAGCTGTGTGTCAGCTCACCCATTCTGATTCAGGGAAATCGCTTGGTCAGTATTTCAGCCACTGAGCGTCCCTGATTGGGCTCAATGGCGCGTGCGCCCACTGATCATACGTCAACGCACGGGCTCGACGTATGGCCGTCGTACCAAATCATATACGTACTGACCATACGATGTTTTCTCAGCATAAAGTAGCTTTGACTACTGAGGAACTTGATGTAGCCTCGTGCTATAATAGCCTCTTACGAAAAAAGCTGCCCTGTGAAACAGGTGGCAACCCAAAGGGATGTGCCATGGTGGAACAAGACACTAAACAGGCTAAATACTGAGTCAAGGAAAGCCTTCAATGAAGCCAAAAGACTGGAGAATTGGGATAACTATCATAGAACCCGATCCGAGTATAAATAACAAAGAGCTTCGGAGATCTAAAAGAAGAACTGTTATGAAGGGATAGGTGAATTAGCACCGTCGATTCGTCTACAAGTGCTATCCAAAGAGCACTCAAACGAAATCGGCCTACTATAGAATAGAGCCCAAGACACCTGAAGAAAGTCCAAGGATTCTTCTAAAAATACACTGTTCCGGGTCAAGCATAATTGCTAAAGAAGAGCTGACACAAGAAGACGAGCCCATTGAAACTGCTCAGCGGCCTACAAAAAGGCTAGCCAACAAAATCTTTACAAAAAACACAATCAGGCGGGTGATACATAGCTTTAATTAAACCCTATAAATCCCCGGGAGTAGATGAAATATTTCCAGCCTTGTTACAACAAAGTATAGAGCACCTACTACCACACATTCAATCAATTTTCCCAAAAAATGGAGGAAAGTTAAGGTAGGGTTTATACCAAAGACAGGGCGGTGATCACAAAAGGAATCAGTCCTACCGCTCCATTAGCCTAACCTCTCCTTCCTTCTTAAAATAATGGGAAAGATTATCGATAGGCACGTTAGAAGCAAATTCCTTTCTAATGCTTCACTGCATGCAAAACAATTCGCATACCAACCATCGAAATCTACCACACATGCTCTTCAAAATCTCGTCCGCGATATAGAGAAGGCAATAGTTGAAAAAGTAGTGACGCTGTGTGCATTTCTAAACATAGAGGGTGCATTTGACAACACCTCACATGAATCCATTCAGCACGCCACAACCCGCAGAAGAGTGAAGTCACCGCGACCATTGGAGAAACAGCCGTCTCAGTCAAAGTAATAAAGGGATGCCCTCTCTGGTTGTTGACGATCTACTGGTAAGACTGACTGAGCAGGCTTTGAAGTCCAAAGTTACGTAGATGACCTAGTTATAATAATAAGAGGCGAGCATGCCAATGTTCTCTTAGAACGTAAGCAAAGCGCACTCAACTTTGTCAGCACATGCTGCACACAGGAAAGACTAAATGTCAACCCAACCAAAACCGTAGTGATCCCATTCACAAAAAGAAGGAAGCTGCCACTTTGGTAGGGACAACGGTAGGTCTTTCAAAAGACTAACCCAAACTAACCTGGAATCCACACCTGGAAAGAACTATCAAAAAAGCAACGGCAGCGCTTTGGGCCTGTCATGGAGCATAAAACCCTCCATTATATGGTGCTCCTATAATACTGTTGTTAAGCCTATTATAACCTACGTATGATTGCTTGCTTAGTGTGGTGGGTTAGTTTGGGTTAACAACACAGGGAAAGCTAACAAGAGTACAAAGGCTCGCCTGTCTGGGTATAACAGGGACTATGAAAACGTGCCCCACAGCAGCCTTTGAAACCCTATATGCAGAGAAAAGGAGGCATGGACTAGTGCGTATACAGTCACTTAGACACCTTAAAATTCTGAAGGACATCCAGATAGAGGCGATGATTAAACCAACCGATACAATGGAAGCAAAACTTAGTTTTTATTGTTTCTTTGAAGTGGTAAGTGAAGATCGCAATACTACAGCGGAAAGACTAAAACAACTAGAGAGGGGATCACTTGTCTGGTACACAGATGAAAGAAGGAGTGGGATCCGGAGTTTACGGATCTAGGTGTCGAATCTTTGCACCTTTAGGAAACACACCCACAATCTTTCAAACAGAACTAAATGCTATCAATATAGCTATCTCTGAATGTGCCAAAAAAGGTCCAGGAGGTGCAAATATCAGATAATCAAGCAGTTTTAAAAGAGCTAGCATCTAGCAGAATCAACTTCCGGCTAGTGTGGGATTGTCGGATGGCTGCAGATCAACTGGCAAACAGAAACAGACTCACCCTAACGTGGGTACCAGGGCACGAGAGTGTGGAAGGCAACGAAGCCGCTGGCGCTGACCAGTTCGAACAGAATGATGCAGACTGCCTTTTGCGGGCTTGAACCATCACTAAAAGGCACATCATGAATGAACTCAGAAATTAGGAATTTGGCAGGCCAAAAGACTCACCTGACTGAAAATGCTTCTCAAGCTACAAAAAAATGAGATAAAACCGGTCGTACACCTTCTTACTGGATATGGCCCCTGGAGGAACCATGTTAAGACAATGGGGAAAACCACTGACGAACAATGCAGATTCTGCCAAACTATGGCTGAAACGTCAGAGCACTTACTCTGCGAATGTTGGGCACTGACTCGCCAAAGGTTGATGCATCTCGAAAATGCCCTTGTGGCACCGGGGGATCTACAAAAGCTCAACCCTCGAAATATTCTGAGGTTCTCGAAGGAGATAGGAATTTTCGTGTAAAATAGAAGGGTATAGACAAAAGATCATTTGTGGTCGATGTGTTGAAGAGCAAATCTTTGACTAGTCTTCTCTGTTTTGGGTGTTTCATATATACTAGTAATATAGTTATTTAAAAACAATTCAGGTACTAAAATATGCGGTGAAAATATCAAATTAGTACTTAATAGCAATATCACTAACACAAACAGCAATTATAATTAATCTTCAAATTAATTTAATAAAAACGAAGTTCAATACTCATATGGAAATTTTCAACTCTTTTAAGTGATAAGAGTGCTTCAGTATTCTTTGATGGAGTTAAGAAATAAATGGGAAGATTAAAAAATAAAGAGCACTTACGTATATGTAAACGGTTGGATCATCAAATTCCTAAAGTGAATAATAATTATGGTTTTGTGATACCTATATCTAGGATATTTCCTATTGTTCTTGGTAAATTTTTTGAAGTAAGTAATCAAAATAATGTCAAAGTAACTGACTTTTCATATGTATGGTGGAATAACATATATACAGGGTTCGTAAAATACCCAGGTAAAGAAAATGTATACTCCTTGCTATCATCAGATTATATTGCAAGTATAACAACTTTTTATAGAGTTATTTACGTGAAAACCATTCACCTAATATACTCCAAACACTACCAGTTTTTTGCGGCACAGTTCTAGTTTTCAGTAACGATAAAATTAAATAATAAATCACACGCAATCATTCAGTTAAGGAATAAGTGCCAAGATTCCCACTCATTAAGACGGTTTTGTTTGCCCGTCGTCGCTTTTACTGTAAGCTGATTTAACACACTTGTGCTAAAACAAATAACGTGTTATCAAATAAACGTACTTGAAAATTACATAAATAGTAGGATATCTCTGATACGACTTGAACCAGGATGTATTTTCTTTCATTGCATACAGTCTGTGATGTAATAACTAGGATTAAATTAAATTGATGTTTCGGTTGCTCCTGTGTCTGCCACTTGATAACATTTTTACTAATATTAATACTGAAATTATTGACTGCATAATATACCATTCAGGTATATCTTAAAGTAATGTCTTAAAGTAATGGTTCCGAAGACCGATCCCAGACCCCTTTTCATAAAAAAAACGTCATTTTACAGACCAAAATATTGTTAATTTCATTAATTACCTTATGAATGAGTAATGACAAGCGGTGTATGAATCTGTCAGCATGAATGAAAAGTATGAGTGTTTTTACCAAATATTTTATTACTGGTTTGACATGGCTTTTTCAATCTAAAATTCCAGACAGAAGGTAGAAGCTGGTAAATGGGTAAGTCGAGAGATAAAAGACTATGGTGTATCTACCATAGTACCTTAAGGATCTTTATGTTTGGTACAAAAAAACCAATAGTGTAACAGGAAAGGAAAGAAAACAATACAGTTCTTACCTTTCAAATTATAATAAATCTAAATCAGCTTGGGGTATCTTTAACAAACTCACAAATAAAATAAAAGCCAATCAAAACCTGGCATTAAGGGGGGACAATGTAATAATTGATGATCCAAAGGATATTGCAGAACTCTTTAGTAAGCAATTTAATCTTACTTTTCAACCTCACAATAAAGGTGAAGATTGTCATTATCCAACCATCATTTTGAATCCTGTTACTGATCAAAAAGTCTTCAGATTAATAATGAATCTACCAAACAAATTCTCGAGCAGGACTTGATGAAATCCCTGTAAAAATTATAAAGTATGTGGTTGACTCGATAAGCATGCCCTTGTCCCATTTGCTTAATGAATGTTTTAATTCTGGGGTTTTTCCTGACAATTTAAAAAAAGCAAATATTTTACCAATACATAAGAAGGGGGACTCTTATTGATGTTGGTATTATTAGTTGGTTGGTTTATTGCTTTAATTTTGGTGAATAGGTGTAGTATAGTTTTTAGATATTCCTCTAAACAGGTGAGATACGAGTGCAAAATATACCTGGTATATGATATAGACATTTCAAGGGCAACTTTTGTATAAATCCAACTCTCTAATGTGTCAATAATCATATTATTTTACGAGAACGGATCTAAGCATCTGCTAGTTCAAACTGAAAGCAAACTGCTGAACGATACTTGAAAGGGGCAATTAAGTAAGTGACAATTTTTAAACTAAATTAGAGGATATTTCATTGGATAATTGAGTTTGGTAATTACCATTGACCTCGAGGTCAATGGTAATTACACTGATATATGCAGTAGACTCATATAGTTGTTTAAATGCTTTTGACCTCCCAATTTATTTTCATATTTAAACAGCCGAAAACTGGATATGCATGTTAATTATTGGAAATTGGGAGATATTTGTGCAAGTTTAATTCGATATTGTCACTTTGATATATCAAATCAAATCAAATCGTTTATTGGTGTACAGTATCATATGGATTTACACAAGTCGGAATATAGTAAAATGTTTTAGCTTATACAATTATATACATTAAAAAGTAAATAAGGTAAAAACTTATAACTATATAATATATAATGCCAAACGGGTAACATTTATAAAATTATTAAAATTTGACATACTATAAGCACCCATACACTCAACATAATAATATTAAGAATCCATCGTAAAAAGTACACTGTAAAAACTCAGTAATATTATAAAATGTCTTGTCAATTAAAGTGTCTAATTTTGTTTCTAAATTTTATACCATCTAGTCCGAGAAAACGTTAAAAAATTTAAACCCCCAGTAGCCTGGTCCGTTTTGACACCTTCTCAGCCTCCAATAAGGTGGAACCAGATTATCTTTGTTCCTCGTGTCATGCTCATGGATATTAGCATGAGCAGTAGAATATTCAATATTTTTCTTAATATAATTAAGTAACTCAAAAATGAAGAGAAATGGCAGCATTTGAAAAAAAGGGGGAAAACTATCTCTCAGAAGTGGATTATCCATCATGGGGAGTGCCCCAGGGCAGTGTTATGGGTCCACTACTTTTCATATTTTTTGTAAATGATATACAAACCTATTCGTCTGACATAAAAGTTAGCACACCGACTCGTGTTTCTGGCTCTACAGCAAGTTGCATAGACAATATTTTTACAAATTTATCTGATAATTGCTCTCGTGCATGTGTCGCTGACCCAGGCCAAGTGGGTTTTCGTACCGAAGACCTATCACTGAGGCTGACTTAAGTCAAATGTGTGGATCGCTTCAGGCTATGAATTGAACTGAGTATTATAACCTAGAGACAGTGTCAGCTATGCCTCAATTTCTTATTGGTACTTATAGAGACCTAATTGCTGAGCATTTTCTTTTGAGAAGTGTACATACATCTTCGCAGCAAGCTCCAATCAAGTGGTTTAACCATGAGAAACACGCTAAAAGCCTTAAAATCTGTAGCAGAATACTTTGGTGGTGATAACTCTATGAGAGCCTATAGGCATTATAGGAAAAGTTATAGAAAAACTATAGAGGAAACAAAAAAGCTGCTTATCAAAATTTCATCAATCAGTCGTCTAGTCAAATCAAGTCAAGTCAAGTCAAAAATGCTTTATTATCATAGAATATTTTACAATTCTGTCGACAAAGCCTAAATTATAACTAAATTAACAAAGACCTACTTAATTAAAAGAGAATATTAAAATGTAATTAAGTCATCTATAAAAATGTGGTGTTCAATCAAACGTTAAAAAAGTAAAACAAGTATTAAAAGTGTTACACAGTTATAGGACATATACCACCTACATACAATGTATTAGTATATCTAGTATACATCAACTTACATCTATAAGATACAAGCTTACAACACATACATACATCCACTTAAAGGGAGACAATCCTTCCCCATAATGCATTACTGAGTGCTGAAGTGTGAGGGAGAAAAGGGGGAGGAAGAAAATAAAAATAAAAAAACCTGACTGCTGGGAGATCAAAACCTATCCTCCAAAAACTCATTTACAGTATAATATGACTTACTCAAGAGAATATATTTAAGTTTCCACTTAAAATCTGTAAAAGAATTAGCTTCCCTTAATGTTCTTGGAATATGATTATACATCTTCCTGGCATTATATATTATTGAGTTTTTTATGAACGTTGTGTATGGTATAGGTGTTGGTAAACATCCTCTCTGCCTTGTGTTATTTGCTGTGAGTACTAGATGTGCAGACCTTTTATACAGCAAACAACATGTCTCAAAGATGAACAGAGATGGCAAAGTCAACAAGTTGTGTTTTTTAAATAGGGGTTTGCAGGATTCCCTTGGATCTGCACCACACATTCTTCTGACAGCTCTTTTTTGCAAAACAAACACTGAATGAAACAGGCCCTGGCAGGCGCAACCCCAAAACACTATCCCATACCGCAAATGAGATTCGATTAGAGCGACGTAAGTCATACGGGCTGTTGCAAAATCCAGGTTTTTAGAGACTATGCTCAGTGCATAGCAGCCCGATGATAATTTACCTGATAGTTTTATGATGTGATTTTTAAAAGTCAAGTTTCTATCTATCAGCACACCAAGAAACTTTGATACATCACTACATGAAACTTCGTTACTATCCAAAATGACTGGTTCAGGCACACAATTAAAATGCATGATGTTTGTCTTAGAAAAGTTAAAGGATAACTGGTTAGCATCGCACCAGCCCTTAATTTTTTGAACATCAGATTCTATGGTACGCATTAAGGTATCTGTGTTACGATGTGTCCATAAAATTGTTGTGTCGTCTGCAAACAAAGTAATAAGTCCTTTTATGTCTGTGTTTACAATATCATTAATGTATATTAAAAATAGGATGGGTCCCAGTACCGATCCTTGTGGAACACCTGTCAAATTGTATTTAAGTCCTGAGTCAACATTTCCAACCCTCACAGTCTGCTGTCTGCATGATAAATAAGACTCAAACCAAAGCAAAGAATTGCCTCTAAAACCGCAATGGTTCAACTTTTGCAGCAGCACTCTGTGATTCACACAATCAAAAGCTTTGGAGGGATCACAGAATACTGCCGCCGCAAAGTCTCCCTCATTCAGATGTATATATAGTTCGCTAAGAAAGTGAAAAACAGCATCTGAGGTATTTTTTTTCGATTGAAAGCCATTCTTCACTAACCTTTCCACTATCTTGGAGAGTGTTGGCAGGAGGGCAATTGGCCGAAAGTGTTCTGCACTGCTGGGATCATCACACTTAGGAATTGGAACAATTCTGGAAATCCTCAAACATTCAGGGAAGGTGCCTGTCAGAAAGGAATGGTTGATTGCCTCAGCGAGGCTAACTAGAACACAATCCGGTAAGTGCTGAAATATCCTCAGTGAAATTCCATCCCAGCCAGTGCTAGTCTTGTTCTTTATTTCCCCAAGTGCCTGTCTCAGTTCATACTGGTTTGTCGGAACAAGATAAAATGAATCAGAACACTTGTCTTTTAAGTAGTCAAGAGGATCAGATGCAGACCTTATATCCCTTGATAACCCCTGTGACATATTACAAAAAAAGTCATTAAGAACTTCAGGATCAAGAGAATGCTTAGAGCTCTTTTGTTTAGTTTTTCCGCGGAGTTGGTTGACAATATTCCAGCATTCTCTATGTTTATTTGAAGAACGAGTTAATCGCGATCGAAAATGATTCTTTTTCGATAATTCTATTACTCGTCTGTAGATTTTTCTATAGTTGTTAAAGTAGGCAATAAAAAAATCATTATTGATATAGAATTTTCGGATTGTGTGAAGAGATCGTAAATTCTTGGATGCAATCTTTATTCCTTTGGTAATCCAAGGCTTCTTAACCTTAGGTTTGATTTTCAGGTTCCTTATGGGAAAACATTTTTCAAAAATTGTGCTCAAAAAATTATGGAAGTCAGACAAGGTGAAGTGGTCAGTTAAAGACGTCCAATTAGTGTTTTGGCATTGTTGTGTAAAATTTGTAAAATTATGTTTGGCAAGAACTCTTCCCCGCCTCCTAGCACACCCAGTTTGCCTCCCACACTCACTCAAACAAATGCTAAAAAGTACAGCCTTATGGTCTGAAAGACCCGGATTCCTGACTGCACACTCACAGCCATCCTCATTTCCAGTGCAAACGTAGTCAATAATTGTTGACGAGAATTGTGAGATTCTTGTTGGCTGTTCAACATGCATTTTTAAGTCAAAGGACTTCAATAAGTTTGTCAATTCAATAGTGCAAATATGGTCACTGTTTGCAAAGTTAATATTAAAAAGTTAATATTCAGATCGTACTGGCCGATCCTGAATCCAGGGCTAAGCAGTTCTAACAAAATATAAAGCCTTTCCACAAAAATCCATTCACTACATGAAGGGGGCCGATATATACAAATCACACAAATACTAAGCTTTGTGCTTACACACACAGAAAATTCAAACTCCTTCTCAACCAATAAATGATCACAAGAAGCTAGCGATTTAAACTTGTATTCTCCAATTACCTCTGTTTTAATAAATATTATTGTGCCTCCATGTTGGGCCTTTTTTCTACAGAAGGATGTTAATAGGGTATACTTATCTAAAAATACAATTTCATTCACCCTTAACCAATGCTCTGTTATAAGGATTAAATCAGGAAAGTTGCATGAATGTAAGAAGATGAAAAGTTCATCTGTTTTGTTTCTAAGTGATTGTATGTTTAAAAGCACAAAGCTTACTCGTGGGCCGTCTAGCCTAAAAAAGTATTATTACCTACTCTACTCAAATCTAAACCTAAACTGTGTTTTGGAGAATTCCGTTGTAGATCTTCTTTCTCTGGGCTCTGTAGGTGGACATCAAACAGGTTCATTCCACGGAGTGCATTAGATGGATGTGGGAAGCCCCTTGGAAAGGTTGAGGTTCTCGGAAACCATGTGTCCTTTCTCCCCAAAAGCCCTTCTAGCCGTTCTTGAAAAGGTAGCTCACTTACAGCATAGCTTATAGATCTGTTGAGATATTCAGCGCTAAGAAATTGAATGAGATTTCTTTTGAAATAGTATGATTCCATTGGATCTACTCGAAATACATTTGCACTTGACATGAATTTATTTGGAGAGATGTAGACAGCGTTGCTATTTGTACGGTGCAGATGTTTTTTGACCTTAAGGTTGAAGTCATATATTGCTTGTTGTTGCTTGAATGACTTAGTGGAATCCCAAGCTCCAACTATTAATAAGTTAGTTTCTGAATAGGGAGAAGTTAAGCTCTCCAGAGGCACCCTCCTGTGAGCATCTCTCCCAGCACTACGAGGGTCCATAAATAATAATACAAAGTCATTTTTCGAAAAGTGTTCGCTCAAGCAGTAGCCCTTCTTTGCTAGGTTCTCAAAGCGAATAGGCCTAAAAAACGATTGACAATTAACATCAAATGTAAGCCTTTCTTTGCATTTCAGAAGCCCTGGAACATTCTTCCCACTTGATAGGCTACCCATTATTAAAATGCGCTTATTAGTGGAAGATCTAGACAGCTGGCCACCGGAAGGTTGCACTCTCTCATTGCGACGAGTAGCAATCGCATTTTTGTGGTTCAGCGTACATGTAACCCTAGTTTGAACCCCAATTTGCTTATTGCATTTGGTCTTCAATTCGGGGCTTGTTTGTGTACCTAACGATTCAGTGCTTGCCATTTTTAGTTCTGATGCTAGTGATGAAGAGAAATCGTCCAAAGTTTGGACGTTAGTTTCTGCATACTGAATCTTAGTAGTTTGCGTTGCCACAGCATTTACATTGAGAGTGTTCTCCATTATACTGGAAGTAGCATGTGTCTGGGAGCATCCGGTCTTTGTAGAAATGTACGTATGGGTCCATTTTTCACAGGTTGATGCATGCGTTTGAGTTTCATTATCAGCTCGCTGTATGTCCTTGCATCTCATTAATTCAAGATTCTGTTCTTCAATCTTATCCTGGAGATTGGAAATTTGTTCTTCATACTGATTCACTTGTGTTATCAGCTCACTTTCTCTAGTTGAATAATCTTCCTGATAAGCCTGGGAATTCCTCTTTAAACGGGCAATGTATTGATTCTTTTGATACAACTCTGCCTTTAATTCCTTCACAAGAATTTGCAATGTATCAATCGTCCCATTTTTCTCAGTTTCTAAGGCTTCCCGACAGGCTGTAGAGCAACAAATAAAATTTTCTGAAATAATCTCATAATTTTTTGTCCGTTTGCAGCAGCTAGGATGAAAGACGTTGTTACATACTATGCAGATCCAATTGTTGTTTGGTTTGTTCCTATAACATTTAAAAGCTTCTGCCATTTTCCAGCGACCATGTATGCGACGTGCAGTCAATTCAGTTGATTATTTATCGATGTAAAACATGTACTATCGTGCGGCATGCGAAAACTGTCCCAACGCAAAAAGAATGCTTAACATGCAAATTATTATCACCAATGCTTTTTACAATAATGGAATTTCTATTGTTCTCTATTGATGGAAAGGATTTTAGCAATAGGCCTCTGGGTTTTAGCTAATAATTCTTACAGTTTTAAACTTGCTTACTGGAAAAGTGCGGCATTAATTAGGCTTCAAAAAAACAGACACAATGATATACAACACTACCAATTGATTGTTAGATTTAGCACATATAGCAAACAAAAAAACGACGGACAGAATTCACACGTGTAAACGAGACGAAAAATAGATACAGTTTGGTCTGTAGTTTTTGACATCGTTCTTTGAGCCAGATTTAAAGATTGGACATACATATGACAATTTCCAGACCTCAGGAAAGATGCCAGAGCTCAAAGATTTTTGAAAAATATGGTATAAAGGAAGACACAATGAAGATGATCAATATTTGAGCACCTTGTTAGGAACCCCATCAGGACCCGGACCCACAGTGACGTCTAAATCATTCAACGATCTCTCAATATCAACAGCGTTTAAGGAGACCTTTGAAATGTGAGAAGATTCTTAATTTTTGTAAGTGCTTTGGTCTTGTATTGAGACATCAATTGGATTATACACTGATGCAAAAAAGTCCGCAAATAAGTTGGTTATTTCAATACCACTTGATGCACTTTCCGCACCAAGAGACGTCACTGAAAGAATAGATCCATGGTTGGTCTGAAAATGCACAAATTTCCAAAAGGTTCTTGGATTATCATTAATGCTACATTCTGCTTCAGTTATGTACCTTTTATAACATTCATCAGTCAAAGTCGAAAGTACAATAATCAGCTGAGAGGCCTGATAGTTTCTAAGTTTTATGAGCAGTCTTCTTTTTAATAATAAGAGCTTTTAATTCGTGTGAAAACCATAATGGAAAGTTGCTTGAATGGTGCTGTTTAATGGGTACATACATATCAAAACAGTCAAAAAGAACAAATGTTACAGTTACTTCCAAGTTTTCATCAATGCATTTGTCACAGACGAGGCTAGCCTTGATGCCCACACTTTCAATGACTTTTTTGTCAATATTGCCAGTGAGGTTATTGAAGCTCTGCCACAGTCTCAAAGCTTTCTAATTACTTGGTGGGTGATTTTTCCGCTGGTGGTGGTTTTGCCTTCACAGAGGTCACGTGTGATATAGTTTCAGAAGCAATCTCTAATCTCAAAAATAGCAATGGTTCTGATTGTCACGATATTTCATCAAAGATTATTAAGCACTTAAACATCATCATATCTCCACTTTTAACTATATTATTTAACCAGTGTTTTCGTAGCAGTTACTTCCCAGCAGTGTTGAAGATAGCCAAGGTGGTTCCAATTTTTAAGAATAAAGGTAGTCCCGATAGTGAAAGCAACTATAGGCCTATCATCTCAAAAATCCTTGAGTCTCTAATGAAAGATCAAATAAACCTGTACTTTAAAGCTAATAACATCTTCACTCAAAGTCAGTTTGGTTTCCGAAACAAAAGGTCGACCTCCTTGGCTATTAACAAGCTTACTGAATTTATTGCAGGTGGCTTTGAGGACCGACATGACACCTATGCTTCCTTTCTTGATCTTACAAAGGCTTTTGATTGCATTTTTCATAATATACTCTAGAGCAAACTCAGCCACTATAACTTTAATCAATGTAGTATTGCCTTTATTGAGTCCTATTTGAGTGGGGACAGAAGACAGTATGTTTATTATAACAATATTTCTTCAGATAGTAAACCAATTTTGCATGGTGTACCACAGGGTTCAGTATTGGGGCCACTGCTGTTTCTTATCTACATTAATAATCTTCCCACTATGTGTGACAATGTAAATCAATTGTTTGTTCTGTTTGCGGATGATACAACTTGCCTTCACCAGTACTCTCCATCAGATAATATCCAAATCACTGTAGAAACTGCCCGAGAACGAGTTGACGACTGGTTTCTGGCAAATAGTTTAAGCTTGAACGCTAGTAAGACCCAAAATCTGAATTTCACTGTAAGAAATAACCATTCCACTCTACCTTCTGAGGAATCTGTTAAGTTTCTGGGTGTTTACCTGGACCCCGGACTCACATGGGAAACTCATATTAATAATCTTAGCTCCAAAGTTTCAAAGATTACTTATCTTATTAGAGGTCTGTCAAACTGTGTTTCTGTTAATACACTTTTGACTGCATATCATGGTTATTTTTGTTCGAATATGTCATATGCAATTCTAAACTGAGTTTATGCTTCTAGAGCTGCCCACATTTTTAAACTGCAACGTAGATATGTCAGTATTGTTTCAGGACAGACTACTGTAGACATAAATTTCTTGAATTTAAATTGCTCACATTTCCTTGTATTTTTATTATTAATTGTGTTAACTTCACAAAACAAAACATTCAACATTTTCAAACCCATGATGACATTCACACCTGCTCAACCAGAAATAGAGACAGACTTGTGCCTGGTTTCCATAGTTGGAGAGAACCAGGCGCGGCTCTGATCACTATGGAATTAAATTCTTTAATGCTTTAGCCCCCCACATTAAGAACTTGGATGATAGGGATTTTAACAGAACTATTAAACAATATCTTGTTGGGCATTCTTTTTTTTACGTTTCAGGAATCCTTGCTAAGTGATTTTAACCTTTAATTGTGATAGACACTGTTGTCCAATTTTAACTTATGTGTCTACATGTTATTTTCTAACTTAAGTAGGTAAATATTTGTACCCAGCATGTCCATTTTGTATGTTTCAATAGCTAGTATTTATTTTTTATGTTAGTGTGTCTGTTAGGTAGGTACCCTTTTTAATCAACTGTTCATTGACATTTGTAATGGATTTTAGAATATTTTTAGTCAGTAGTGTTTTTGACATTTGATATCTATGTATATATTTTTGATGACTTGATGACTTGTAAAAGCAATTTTTTTGTAATATTACCAATAATAAAATCAAATCAAATGCCACCAGGGTCTTTATTGCTCAAAAAAGAGCAATCATAATCCTTTTATCCCTTGGGTACAGAGAAAGCTGTAGACGAAGGTTGAAATATTTAAACATTTTGACACTTCCAGGGGTATATATCTGTGAGTGTCTTAATTATGTTTTCGCAAATACAAGAAAAATTCACTGAACATGAAATTTATCATAATTTTAACAGTAGGTATGTGGAACTAAACTTCTGGTTCACAGGCTGACTGCAACAAAGAGAGGTCCCATGTATGCATGCATAAAATTCTTTAATGCACTACTGCATGACTTAAAGGCTGAGCAATCTTTTAAAGCTTAGCCATTAAACTCCTTCAAGAAATTGAGCCTTATACAATCAAAGAATTTTTTAATTATTTTAAAGATTAGTTTGGATGTTTACCAGTTTGGTAATGTAGTATGTTGGTATTTTCATGTTATTTTATTTTTAAATCTATATGTTAAGTGTAGTGTAGTGATTTAGTTATGGAATTGTTATTAAATACTTTTTTTTTTGTGACGCACATCATTTCAATCATTATTATGTATTGGATTTGTAACATTTTTTTATGATTCAAGGCATTTGAATTGAATTGAAAAACGAGATCATTAAGGTGTTATTCGAATTTAAGCACATTATTATTGTTTGAACAATGCAAATTAAATTATGAAGTGATTCTAGTTACCAGCAGTCATCACCACTATGGTATACGGGGATGTGATAGAATATATCTATGGTTAGAACAGCTTGACGTTTATAAGAAAATGGTATGAGAGGGTGTTATGAGTCCATAAAGCCCACGTCATTAAGATTATGTTTATATATTTCATAGCCTAGGCATTATGAGTGAATAATACCAAAGTGAAAAATAAATTGCTTTGTTAAATTTAGTTCCAATGTTCTGTTGTTAGATTGTTGTATAAAACATCAGGTTGGTTTGATTTGATTTTGATTATCAAAAATACATAAAATCTCTTCATTAATAAAAAATATCATTAATCGTAGCAATGTCCTGACGAGATATTTTCACATATACACACATGGATATTAAGTAAAATAGCATTTTTTATAACAATAAATGGAAAACCTGGAATGACTTCCATATTAATTTTATCCCAATCTCTTATATAATTTTATCAGCGCAAATATGTTATTCTAAGTCGTTTATCAGCAAAGCAATACCTGTAAACTCAACTAATATGTTTTTATTGTTGAATTTACATGATCACGATTATAAGGACTTGCAACATAGTTGTGGCAAAAAGTACGAGGCTATTTTATCGACTTTCCAAAAGAATTGCTAGAAAAAAAAACGAAAAATTACCTTGACGTCTTTTCGGACACCGTACACTGATTACAGATACAAGGAAAAACACTTATTTTGGATATTTTCTACAAACGGGAGAGGCAAAACTATTACGCCAAAATCAGCCGGCTATGACAACTCGACCCGCAAGAAGGTAGAGGTTAAAAGAAGGTCAACTAGATTTAAATACTCAATTAATGACGTAGTGTCAGACAAAATTCTATGTTCACTTCATCCCATATCCTGATCCACGAGATATCAGTTCCACGTGGTTGATACGTATTAGAAAAAGACGGAAAATGCCAACCCTGCCAACCTAGCTACTGTCAAATATGTTTTTTTTTGCAATGTTGACATTGTTGACAAGCCCAGCTTCTTTTTATAATACACCGCTCAACAATTGAAGTGAATATTACAAGAATATTTAAATTTTCTCCGTCAATATTTCAAATAATTAAAAATTAGATATGTTTAACAAAAAGGTTATTCATTTTCAAAAGAATAAATAATTCAGAAAAATTGAAAAAGTCAAGTAAAGAGTCAAGAGTCATTATTAAATTATTGATAAAGTGTTAAGGTATTGCTTGCAACTCATTTGCCAATTGTGGTAAAGTTTGGGAAGTCTGCAAGAGTCGGTTCAATTGCCTGGACATTTCGACACAAACGTGCTCAATGCAATAATTCATGTCTGGTGAACAAGGTGGCAACTCCATTCTCCTAATCCCATGATATTCTATCCGATCGTTTACGATTCTCGCTCGGCGGCGATGAGCATTATCATCAATAAAAACAAATCTATCTTCTATTGCACTAGCAATTGGTACAATTATAGGCTCTATAATCGCAATATCTTACGGCAGTCATTGTTTCATTAAGTAAAACTACAAAGTCAGTGCGGCCATTATAACGTATAAATGAAGAGTGAAGGCTGTGTGCATGTACGAAATGAACTAAATGAAACACTTTTTGTATTCCATGCATAAAATTTTTAATCCAAAAGGACCTTTAAACTAGCGTAACAAAGTGCTTTCGGCCGGAGCCATCATCAGTGTTACCTGAAAGTGAACAAAAGAACCATCCATTAGTGGAAAACAGTAAATGCTGTAGGATTTTGGGTTGAGAAATGAAAAATTGCAAATAGAGTTGTAATGTAAACTGTGGCAAGAATAAAACTGAAATTTGAATTTTTGAATTCTGAATTTATTAAGATATAAAAGATGTTAATTGAATCTGTAGATTAAGAATGATGAATTTTGTGTGTGTGTGATTTTATCTTATGTTATTAAGCAAAATGAAAAGAAAATGGTGGTTCCCACGTCGGTCTGTTTTTTGTTTATTGTTAAATTTTGGAAACCTTTTCAAAAGTGTAATGTGTGAGTTAAATTTTGATATGACCGTTATCGTTTCATGTAATTTTGTACCTCTTCATGGATATGTCTTTTTGTTCCAACTGACAAGTGAGTGAAAAAACTTCCACCATTTTCTTTTCATTTTGCCTAATAAGATAAGAAAAAATCACACACTACCAAAAAATCATCATTCTTAATTTACAGTTTCAACTAACATCTTTTATATCCTAATAAATTCAGAATTCAAAAATTCAAATTTTAATTTTATCCTTGCCACAGTTTACATTACAACTTCATTTGCAATTTTTCATTTCTCAACCCAAAATCCTACTACATTTATTGTTTTCCACTAATGGGTGGTTCTTTTGCTCACTTTCAGGTAACACTGATGATGGCTCCGGCCGAAAGCGCTCTGTTACGCTAGTTTAGATGTCCTTTTGGATTAAAAATTTTAGCATGGAATACAAAAAGCGTTTCATTTAGTACGTTATTACATATGCCTCCCCAGACACAAATTGATCCGCTTCCAAAAAGAGAGTGGTCGGAGCCATTACATTTTCATTATATCGTTGTCCTCTTTCTCTCCATACCAATATTCGACCATCACATGTATATAAACGAAATCTTGACTTATCGGAAAAGAGACAATGCCTCCAGACTAGAAAATTCCATTGACTGTGTTCTATCGCCCAACAATATCTGCATGCACGCTGCTCCGCCGTCAACCGTGGGTGTGTAGCGCGCCTTTTATCAATACCTCCTACAAGGTCTTGCTTCTATGCCCATAAATGACATGCATGCAACCGTCTTCTGACAGTTTGACTCGAAATCGCTCTTCCAGTAGCTTGCCTGAAGAAGCTATTGATCCTTGACGCTGTGTATCATCGGTTTCTTCTTGCCGCCAGGACTATTAAACGGTCTTGAGCATGAGCTGTGGCTCTTTCTCGTCCTCCCCCATGTGTATACGCTGGAGATCCAGTCGATAAATTTCGTTTCGATGCTCGACTTACAACGCTTTGCGACACATTAAAGCGCATAGCCACTACAAGAGTCTGGGTACACCGGAATGGATTTAATCATTTATATATTGCGATATGGCGGCACTTCACGCATAAAACAGTGTTCCACATTATTAGAATCAAACGAAACTAACCCAATTCTAACCCAAATTAACTCAAATTTAAAAAAAGAGTAAGTAAACATAACCTTAAAAAAATAAAAACATCTGTCCACGCATAAAACAGGGTTCCACATTATTACAATCAAACAAAACTAACCTAAATTACCTCAAATCTCAAAAAGGAATAAACATGATCTTAAAAAAAAATGAAAACATCTGTCGGCACTGACGGGAATAGAACTCGTGCCGTCATATCACAAGATTCACATGCACAGGCATCTAACCACTAGACCACCAGGCTCTGGAAGCAATTGCCCAAAAATTAAAAGCTTTACACGGCTTACGCATGCTCATGCGCGCAATCTGCAATATGGCAATGAAGGATGAAATCCATTCCATCACACCCAGTATACAAAGCAGTTTGTTCCTGAATATTTTTCAATGCAAATGTTAGAAGAATAAAAAATATCCACTTCAATTGTTGAGCATTGTATTTTAGTGGAAATATATGTCTAGCTTGGACATTACTGTCAGATGATTTTAAATGTCAGGGTCAGGATGCCTTCTTGTCTGAATATGTAAAGACGAAAAGGAGAAGCAGATATGTATCCAAAAATTCATACAGCAAGAATAATAGGAAATTACAAATACTTATACACGTTTCAGGTATTTTTTTAAATGATATGCAGAGTTGTTCCTACAGAATTTTTATTGTGCCACTTTGTAGATAAAATTGTGCCATTTTACCGGACGATTGTGCTAAAACTGTAATATTTTAATGACGTCACTGTAAGGCTCACATTCCTTAATAAAGCGACTAATTCTAGGCTCTCATAGCCCATTGCATACGCTGTTGCCAAACTTTTTCTAGTTTCGCGCCATGTCTTCGCGATGCAATCAATTTGTCGCAAGAGCCACAGCCTACTTTTTAAGTAGGCATTGCAAGAGCTCTCGTGGTCGAGAGGTCGGGTCTCACTCCGGCGGCCCGGGTTCAAATCCCGTTTTTTTTTCTTGATTTTCGGTATGTATTGGAATAGTTTTGGCATTGTTAGCACCTGATTAGTTTCCTTTTTTGGAGCCCCCGTAACGAGCGGAAGACCATGCGAAAAATTAAATATAAATGGCAACAGCGTATTCATTAGGCGCATTATAAGATCCTTTACACAAATAGTGCACTATATAAAAATCGGCCTTTCCCATTGGTCGATCCGCATGGCCCTCCGCTCGCTTCGCTCGCTACGGGGGCTCAAGAAAAGGAAACTAACCATGTGCTAACCCAAGAGAGACCCAAAATCAAGAAAAAAAGCTGTTTAGAAACATAATCTTTAAAAAAAATACAAAAAAGCAACGGGGTCGAACCCGCGTTTTCCAGGTGAGACCCAACGATCTAAACCTCTACACCACAAGAGCTCTTGATAGAAATCGATTTCATCACGCCGACGTATCGTAATACGAGATGGATCGACCAATAGGAGAGGTCGATTTTTACATAGTGCACTATTTGTGTAAAGAATCTTTAAATGCTCATTAGGCTACGAGGCACCTATATCGTATATTCATAAAAAATTAATCAAATAAAAGTAGATACTCACAAAAAAATAACAGAAAAAATTCTAACATGAAAATAGAAAAACAAACCACAATTTTTTTTTCAAATCAGGGTTTACAAAACTAAATTAATATTAAAAAAACGTAGGTATCTCTAATCAAAAACATTTTCTAATTAAGCAGAAGATTCGTCAACAGAAATATTTTTAATTTGTGGGGATTTAAAATTTAATAAAGACATTGGTGACTTTCAAGTCAGAAAGCCACATTCAATTTTGCTTAAACCATCTCTTACTTACTAAGGGAATAGCTAAGCAAGTGGAATTAATAGTCTATTTCTTAGCTTAGTTTTAGATAAAGTAAGATCTGAAAACCCTCTTTCAGCTGCCACGGAAGACAGGTAATGACAGAATTGCTTTTTACTATCTTAAGTAAATTAGAAAACATTAGTTCATTTGCTCTCTGGCAACACTGGCTCGTTTATGTCTTTTTGTCTTTGTTTGAATATGTAAAGACGAAAAGGAGAAGCAGATATGTTTCCAAAAAATCACATAGCCTAAGAATAGGGAATTAGAAATAGTTATACGTTTATTGTGGCATTTTTTAATATATCTAATGATTATAAAAAATATGTTAAAAACATTACACGTATTGGTATTCAATAGATCATAGTACATTAAATCGTGCCACTTTAGTCACTGGGGTGATATTGTGCATTTTAATTATAATGGTTGCCACTTCTGGCACGATTGTGCGCCTAGGAACAACACTGATGATATGGTCATTCCCCCCCATAACCTTATTCTATGATTGTCATTTTATCATTCAAGAAGCGAAAAACAGGGTAGGTGTTAGGACTGTTAGGTCAACGCCACCTTAGGTGGCGTTGGTTAGGTGACTATATCTCGCCGCTGTGAGGGAGCCTGATCCCGATTTCCGCTCGTCAATGTTGTTTACATTTGTATTTTTACACGGCTCGCTGCGGGGCGCAACCAACAAACACTAACCCAAACTAGCTCAAGACATGCCAAAATATATCTAATCCAATAAAAAAAACTTGCAGAGACCGGGCGTCGAACCGATTACTTTGTGTTCTAGGGACGCGAACTTCACCAGCTAAGCCATCCTCTGACACTCCTGCTGTTTTCGAAAAGTTTTATACAAACGCGTGAAGGGAAAAAATGTGTGAACAGTTCAGCGGCGAGACGGGTCAGTGGTTAGGCCTTAGATTAGGTAAGAGTAAGGATACCGCGTATGACATTAAGCCAATGTACTGAAATTGAAGCCTTTTCAGAGCGGCGGCCATTATTTATGTGGCAAACACATCTATTGTTGTGGCGGTGCTATTTTGCAGTTATTTTGTGAGTTTTTGAACAAAGAGAGATAAAAACTAAGATTCATAATGATAAATTGTTCGGTATATGGTTGCAAGAGTCGAAGTGAGAAGAAGGAGTCTGGAATTTCATTTCACAGGTAATTATTGTCTGTTGACCTTGTAGTTTATTTGCATATTTCTTGTTTTAATAATAATGCATAATGTACACATTGTGTTACCTCTGAGTATATCATGGTAGGGATGATGATAGTAATTTGATACCTGATCTTGGATATTTTCAGTCATCAAATAATCAATAAAGCAATAAATCTTCTTCAAGGAGAGTCATTCAACAGAGGCGTAGGTAATATATTTTTCATACTCTACCTATAAAATGGCTATATTATTTTACGTCTCAAAATTACTTTAACTTATTAATTATTATTTATTACTTATAATTTCAATTAATTTATTGAAGTTACCCAGTAATTTATGTGGCAGCTGGTAACAGGCTTTTTCCCATGTTATCTGCCCTCTTCTTTCCTTGTCTAAGATTGCATATACGTAAAAAAAATGATGTCTTGCCACTGGAGTCGAACCAAGGCCATCTATACTACAAGGTGGCCTTGGTCGAACCCGGGCCGCCGTATCAGAAACGAAGCATCTAACCACTGAACCACGAGGTCCACTGAAAGCAAATCCCTGGACTATAAAGATATTTTGCAAAGTTGAGGCATAACCAAATATTATGTTCACAGTTCAGGAAGTTGGTTCCAATCCAAGAATCATAAACATAAGAGATGACAATCCTTGGTTCCAACCAATAGAAATTCGCTGTACTAGCACGTGTCAATAGCCGATTTGATATTTGAAGTAGCATATCCGCATTTTTCAGTCAGCTCAGTTGTTTTTCATTGTAAATTGTTACTTTTTTGTGAAAATGGCTGAATCTGGAGAATGTATTGAAATCGAGGATATTGATGCATCAATGCTACTTACTGAAATAATTCAAAATTATCAATTTTTGTACAATATCGGTCACCACTGTCACCAGGACTACAAACATTTTTAATGAATTCTATTGGTTACGAATTTTAACCAATCAAATATGTAAGTCCCCAACCTCTTGGTGATATTTATAAATGCAATAAAATGAACTGTGAACTTCGAATTATGAACCTCATCAACTATGAACTTTCTCACCTGAACATTACGAACTTTACGGGTTTATAAATAAACCTTTAGAGAAGGAATAAAAGAGGAGGCCTTATTGCCCTAGTACCTTAGTTACATTTTTTTTTTGAAACATAATTTGCTTCCTTTATGGAAAACTAAATGAAAATTAACTAATATTGAAAACTTAATGAAGGCAATAACGATACGTTTAAAATTAACAGTATTTGATGAAAACTGACCCTGAGATAGCCCGTTAGAGTCGAAAACGCTCAATCTGATATTTTATTTTCCTTCAGAGAGTATGGGGTCTAAGATAGAGAGCAATATGAGAAAATAATTACCTGATACGGGATCTCCTTTGGTGCTTTACGATCAACAGCCTTCATTTTCGCGTCCTTTTTTTTATCGAAAATTCCAAATATATATCCAGAAACACTAAAAACTAGCGGAGAACACTCTGATGGTCAATAACTAAATATAAATCACAGACTTAGGTATTTGAACTTCGACGAATTTTATTTGCCAAGACAAAAAAATGATGAAATCGACGTAACGTCTCGCGTGATATTCTGAAGACTGCGGGTATCCGGGGTATCATATCAGCATATTGAAATATCTGCTTATCCTTAATTTAACTTTCAAGAGAAACCTTAACCCCAGTAAGGTCAGCCGATACGTTTATGTTTGATAAGGGGTTATTTAATCATCATGATATGTGTTGGTATTCTCGGTCCGTGTACCAGAATGTTTTTAACATACCTACCTACTTATGGTTTTTTGGTTGCAGTAGTAAATAATCAAATATTGTAGAGTATTGTAGACACTATAAGCTTTCTGTTGTAAGAGCTGCAGGGCGATGTTATGAGTAATACTAATGACTAATGAGCAATAGTTTTATAGTATGAAACTGTTGTTCATTACTCATTTCATAATTCACGCCTAGATAAAATAGTGTATAAAAAAGAAAACTGATTTTTTTTATCCTTCCTTAATAGTCTCTACAATACTCTGTATCCAATATCAGCATTTATAATTCGATCTATCATCTCTTTCTGCCTCCTACCTAAATATTTCGTTTCTATCTAGGAGATGAGTCTATGTATAATAAGATTAATATAATAACAGAGACAACAATGTCTCTGTTAATAAGTAGATACAGTGATACGCCACTATGCTATATTAGTCGCTTCTGATTGGTGGATTAACGTCACTTTCAGTTTATCTATGGTCCAATCAGTTTCTTTCAGCAGGTCAATAGATGGTCTAGTGGTCAGATTCATAAATAAAAGAATATATATTTTAAAAAAGTCAGATTCTGTGTATGTTTGTTTCTTTTTATAAATTTGGGTTAGTTTGGGTTAGTTAGTTAGTTTTGCCTGGTTGCGCCCCGGAGCGAGCGAAGCGAGCGGATTTTCATGCGTGGAGAGTTAACAGCACTCTAAAGTGTTTTTAACACTTAACTCATCAATCAGAAGAATCTAATATAGCATAGTGCCATAGAACTGTAAACGATCGTATAAAGATTGGCATTTGCCATATACGTATGTGATATGGGCCAATCTCAAGTTTGTCATATGAGTCGCCTCTAGCGAGCAACGATTATAAACCATAATAGGCGGGGCTTGATGTGTTTACTATTTCGAGAGTTTCTTTACTATTTTAGAAGTCTAATATTTCACTTCACGCGTGGCCCTCCGCTCGCTTCGGGGGCGCAACCAAACAAAACTAACCCAAGGCATGCCCAAAATGAAGATAAAAACCTTTTACAAACATAACCTTAAAAAAGTCTTGCCACTGACGGAAATCCAACCTGAAGCATCATATCACAAACGTAATATCGAACCACTAAACCATTAGACCTGTCGAAACCAAACTTGCTGCTTGCTGTACTGTGAGAACATTCAAATAAGCCCTCTAATCTAATCCAAACTAACCCAACTGTTATTACGGTTTGTAACCGCTGACGCACAGCAGCAAGATTGCCTGGAACCTGGTTAAAAAACTAGATTCAGATCCAATAGGTAAGGAAAAAGCTACCAATGTTACAGCGGACCAAGTGGCTCACCAACTGCTAGTCACTGGGAAAGCTGGCCTAAGACGAAAATCGACCAAGATTGTGAGAGACCTCCGAAACGAGAACGACCTGCTGCACTCACCATTTTCGACCAAGGAACTCAATGAAGACATTTACACCCTTAAAAATGGTAAGGCTGATGGCATTGACGATATATGTACAGAGCAAATCAAACACCTGGGAAACAAAGCTAAAGCATGGCTTCTACAATTTTACAATACATGCTACGCGGAACAACAAATACACAAATCCTGGAGAAAAGCAAAGATCATTGCCTTGCTGAAACCTGGGAAAGATCCGGACCAAGCCAGCAGCTATAGACCCATATTTCTCTACTCTGTCACACATTTAAGCTATACGAAAGGCTAATTCTCAAGCGAATCGAAAACTATATCGACACGAAACTCATTCCACAACAAGGAGGTTTTCGCCCCGGAAGGTCGTGCACGGGCCAGGTCTTGGCTTTGACTGAGCATATTGAAAGAGGATTTGAGGAAAAGCTGATCACATGAGTTGCATTTGTCGATCTGTCGACAGCCTATGATACGGTCAATCACAAACTATTGCTAGGTAAACTGTACAATACAACCAAAAACTATCGGTTAACAAAGGCAATAGAATCTATCTTGCAGAATTGGAGGTTTTATGTGAATTTAGAGGGCAAAAAAATAGATGGAGAGAACAAAGAAATAGTCTTCCTCAACGCAGCGTACTAGCTCCAATGCTGTTCAATGTATACACAAACGACCAACCCGTGCCCACTGAAACACAACACTTCCTATACGCTGACGATCTAGTCATAGCTGCCCAAGGTAAAAGTCTTAGGTCTGTAGAAGAAACCCTGCAGGGTACTTTAGCAAAATTATCAGAATACTACAGAAGCAACTCTTTGAAACCCAACCCATCCAAAACACAGGTCTGTGCATTCCATCTAAACACAAAAAAAGCTAAGACATAAGTTGCAAGTGAAGTGGGAAGACAACGACCTCGAACATACAGCACAACCAAAGTCTCTTGGTGTAATCCTAGATCGCTCGCTGACTTACAAATTCCAATGTCATAACACAAAACGGAAGGTGTCAGCCAGAAACCATATTCTGAGGAAGCTGTCGGGGAGTAAATGACCTTAGATCGACAGTCGAAGCACTATGTTTTTCAACTGGCGAGTATGCGTGCCCTGTCTGGAACAGATCTACACACGCCAAACTAATCGCTGTCGCACTTAACGAAACTTGCAGACTAGCCACAGGTTGCATGAAGGCAATCCCACTTGGTGAGCTCTACAAAGCAGCTGGCTTTGCTACCCCCTCTGCCCGCCGATCATCTGTGGAATATACGGAAAAGTTCAGGCAGGTTTTCGACGACCGAATACGCACTGCTGTCGCCCCTGTGAGAGCGAACTTGGTAAAATGGGGCCTAGCAGACGTGGCCACCTGTGACTGCGGCGAAGTCCAAAATATGGAACACCTACTGAACTACCAGCACTGCCCACACTCCTTCACCAGAGAAGATTTATGGCTCGCTAAAGAGAATGCGCTGGACGTCGCCCGCTACTGGGCTGAAAAAATGTAGAAGTAATCCGGCTACGAGAAAGTAAGTGGGTTATTACGCCCAAGGTGAAGTATGGTGCATTTAGAGTCATTAAGTGGCATTTGTCGTGTTAAGGTCCAAGATTTAATGACCTCAATGTCATGCGGAAGATCATCAGAGTGAGTGGAGGGATTGCAGTAGCAGTTTATGTTATCTGCAAATGAGTAGATGTTAGTCTTTCGGTTACTTGGCACATCGCTGATGTAAACCAAAAATAACAAAGGTCCCAACACTGATCCCTGAGAAACTCCACTCAGCACGTCTAAGCCTGAGAAAAAGCTGTATCTATTCTGACATGGAAGGTTCTTTCCAGAAGAAAATTGGCTATAAAAGATAACAGCTGGCCTCGTATTCCATAATGGTTTAACTTCTGCAGTAATCGTGTAAATGGTACTTTATCAAAAGCCTTCTTAAAGTCCGAATAAAAAACGTCAATTGGGTCAGCATTGTCATCGGCCAGCGTCTGGGTAGTCTTGACAGCAAATTAGTGAAGGTTGACCTTTCAGGGAGAAAGCCATGCTGACTCCGAGAAACAGTTCCATTTGCCAGAAAAAAAGGGAAAAGGGCGTTATTTCCTAAACAATGATTTTTTTCCATAAATTTACAAATAGTGCTTGTTAGGCTGATGGGCCTGTAGTTCTGCGGCAGCTACTTGTTGCCTTTTTTGTACATAGGCACCATTATGGCAGACTTCCATTTTTTGGGCAGATTATACCCTCTCTCAGAATGTTATTCATAATAGTGGAAAGAAGCTTTGAAAGACAGGAGGCACATTTAATGAGATAGATGGAAGGAATATCATCTTCTCCTGGGCTGGAGAGAGCTTTTAGAGACTTGATAGCTGACTCAACCTTTTTAGGTGTGATAATGCCATTTGGGAGAATGTTTGAAGGTCTAAACTGGCTGGGTTGTTACGATCCTCTAGGGTGAAGACCTTTTGAAACTGCTGTAAATGAGTAAAATTGTTGGTTACGCTGTTCTTCGCCATCTTGTCAACAACGATTTATTAGGGTTAAGTAGCGTATATCAACCCAGCAGATAGCGGCCACGCAGAGAATAGAGCAACACATCAGGCAGATAGCAAAATACTTCAACAAGTGGAAGCTGAAGATCAACGAGGACAAGACCCAAACTGATCAACTTCAATCAAAACCGCAGAAGAGAAAGGACACATATCATGATCAACCGGACACGGATAGAGGACAAGGACACCGTCAAGTACCTAGGAGTCACGGTGGACGCGAAGCTGACGTTTAAAGACCACTTGCAGATCACCACTAAAAGACCAGGATTAGTAGCGAGCGCAATATATCCCTATACATCATGAGGCAATCAAGACTGGACAAGGACATCAAGATCAGACTCTACAACACCTACGTCAGATCAATAGCCAGTTTGGAGCTCCGCAGCAAATATCAACATAGAGAAGCTACTAACGCTTGAACCGAAACTGCTAAGGACGATCATTAATTACATATGGGAAGATAGGATGTCAAGACGACGAGACAGCTGTACCTAGAAGCCGGGACAAGACCACTAGAACAGAGAATACGGGAGACAGCGACGAAATTCTTCCGGTACACGATGAGGACGCAGAAAATAACCAGGAACATAGGAAGGATGACCATAGATGAAATGTCATTCAGGAAGATCCACGAGATGATCCACGGATTGATGCTCTAAAGAACTAAGACCAGGACTAGGACCCGCGACGAAATACTCAAAATAGGCCGAAATTTACGACTTTTTCGGTCTGTTCGTATTCGTACACATGAGTGGGTCCAAACAAGACCCTCCACTGCGACCCTTGGTCTAATGTGGCTCACATATGTGGTTTCCATTATGCCAGAGAGGCTCGATCCTTTTCATGAAATCAAACACCTTTCTGGCGTGGATAGTTTTCAAATCTGCACGTGCGATTTGAGAATTTGTAAAGACTGTTTGTCTCATTCTTTCCATTGTTGGACAGTGGCATACAACATGCTCCATTAATTGTTTTTTCGTCCTCCAAGCACAAGCGGCATTCCGTGTCTCCGGAGAGCCCTATCTTCTTCATGTGGCTTCTTAGCCGACAATGGCCAGTGTACATGCCAACTACAGCCTGATGGCAGATTCACCGCCATCTTTGAATGAGTTAGGCCTGGTATCTCTATTTGTCTACAAATTGCTTTTGTGTCCACCTGGAGAGGGCTTCTTTAGCTGTCTTATAAGCTATTCCCAGTACTGGTTCTAGTCCTATAAAGGCCGTTGCGGCCGCTTGCTTCGCAAGAGCATCAGCTTTTTCGTTGCCTTCATATCCTGATCAGTGTAACTTTTTCGTTGCCAGGTATCCAGATCAGTGTAAGTTTATTTTCTCTACCTAGTTTGGTGAGTAGTTCCTGGGAGTGCCATACTATCTTGGATGAACAACGGCTAGATTCAAGAGTTTGACTTTCCGAGAAAATTTTGATTGACTTGCCTTTCCAGTTTCTATCGATGAGCAACGGTGCAATCATATCAATGGCCTTAACTTCATCTTGAAAAATGGTTGCATGTTTGTCTACTGCCTTACACTTAAGCTCAATCTTACCATTTTTATTCCATGCAGCGGCTCTTGTATCATCATTGGTCTTGGAGCCGTCAGTGGACCAACTATTCTCTGTTATTCTCAGATGTTCCGAGTCTTTTGCCTATTCGTTCCATTCTGCACGAGATATGTCTCATCACGCGTTTCTGCGAGAAATGTGTTGATTTGTTCCCTGGCCTGGTACTACTTTCGACTTTTTCGGTCTATATCCTTCGCCCTTTCGCTTCAAAAAAGCAACAAGCCTGTAATAGTTGCTTATGTCCTGATTATGTATGTTCATCATCGCCTTTAACATGCAGTAATTTGATCAATGCGTTGACGATTTTCATATTTTGGACTTTCCTTCAAAGTATACCAGAAGCACTTTTTCATGGTACTTGTCACTAACGTTTTTCAGATCACACCATCTCATGAAACGGTTGTACGTAAACTCGTACTGTTGCTTTGACTTCTAAGCAATAATTCGAAAGTGACTTTATTAGTATCAGCTTCTTCAATATCCGCCGGGAGAAATTCAGTTTCTTGATCACTTTCTATGTCACGAGATCTGAAGTTAGGTACTTGTCAACCATGATACAATATTTGTATCATGCTTGTGAACAAACGGTCAAATTTTCCATCGAGAAAGTACCTAATTAGGTACTTTCTCGACGGAATTCTCATTACCGTAGCAACAATAATGACCTTTATGAATAATTTGATTTCAAAATAGATATTTTGATATTTTATAACGTAAGAAATGTACGACGGCGTCCTGGGGTCACACGAGAGAAAATATTTTAAAACAGCTCTGAGATAAAAAGTCAGAATTCTTAGATAAAAAGTCAGAATTGTGAGATAAAAAGCCAGAATTCTGACATAAAAAGGCAGAATTCTGAGATAAAAAGTCAGAATTCTGAGATAAAAAGTCAGAACTCTGAGATGAAAAGTCAGAATTCTGAGATAAAAGCCAGAATTCTCAGATAAAAAGTCAGAATTCTGAGATAAAAAGTCAGAATTCTGGCATAAAAAGGCAGAATTCTGAGATAAAAAGTCAGAATTCTGAGAAAATTTTCAGAATTCTGAGTTTAAAAGATTGCGTGAGAAATATTGTAATATTGATCCAGGATGCTTGTGTTAACAATGGTAGTTGCATTGCAGCACATAAAACAAAGCTTAGTGTTGTTGGGTTTGGAGCAACCTTTAGTTATAGGTAAATATAAATCATCTATTTATCTTTTTATCTCAGAATGCTGACCTTTTATCTCAAAATTCTGATTTTTTATGTAAAAATTCTGACTTTTTATCTCAGTATTCTGATTTTTTTATCAGAATTCTGACTTTTTATGTTAGAATTCTGACTTTTTATCGCATAATTCTGACTTTATATGTCCGAATTCTGACTTTTTGTCTCAGAATTCTGATTTTTTATCTCAGAATTCTGACTTTTTATGTCAGAATTCTGACCTTTTTATCTCAGAATTCTGATTTTTTATCTCAGAGCTGTTTTAAAATATTTTCCCTTGTGTGACCCAGGACGCCGTCGTAGTACTGCGTTGATTTATACTTTTAAACAAGAGTGTATAATCGGTGCTAAAAGTGATTTTTTCTACTACCGTGCGTAAAATACTCACTTTACGCACTCTCTAAGATTCGTAAAATAGGCCTTTTTAATGTGCAGTGTGTAAAGTAAGGTATTTTACGCACTAGTGCGTAAAGTAAGGTATTTTACGCACTAGTGCGTAAAGTAAAGCTGACATATTTTTTGACGTTTACTGACATATTTTTTGACGTTTACTGACGTATTTTTTGACGTTTAGGGCAGTGCGTAAAGTAATATAACATTATTTTTATTTTTTCATATATTTTTCGATAGTAGAAAAAATTTTGTATGCTACTCATGTGTAAAGTACCCTTTTTTTATTCATGGGATTCTCGCATTCGCCTACGGCTCATGCGACAATATTCCCATTCATAAAAAAAGATTCACTTTACACACTTGTTGCATAAATAACTATTTTTTTGCTCGAAGGGATGGGACAACTTCCCTTCTCCCAAAATAAAATGTCACTTTTAGCACTTTTATCATAAATGACTATTTTATCATAATATTTATGTAATAGTAAACTACACAAGGCTTTATTCAAAATATTTGAATTTTTCTTTCAAATTTATCGGAAAAAAAGTTTCGCCCGAGCAGGGACTTGAACCCTGGACCCTTGGATTAAAAGTCCAATGCTCTACCGACTGAGCTACCCGGGCATATCTTAAGAAATTTCGAAATTCGTAGCAACTATCCATACTATAGCTTTTTAGGCTAATTTTCAATTTTATTCAAATTTTTATCGGACTTCGAATAAGTTAATACATGCATTACATCAATAATTCGTTCATTATCATATAATAATTAATTATAAAAAAACAAGAACACGAGGCCCCAGTCACGTAATCATATTATTTAGATCACAAAACTCAGCGACATTGCCAAGTGCGTTGAAAATTCCTGTATTTTAAAACACGTTCTTCTTGAAATAAAGCCCAGCCCAGTGACGTTCTGCTGTCCATTATAATCCATTCCATACAAATAAATACCTATTTATTATGGAGCGAAAATGCAAAAATCCATGAACCTCCCTAAACATTTATTTTGAAACGATCGGATCGGTAAATTTGGGTACCAGACACAAAAATACAAATCAAACCCAACCTTTTTAAATTGCTACAAACTTATGTTTGCCCCTTACTCCTTACTTACTGTTATTATGATGAGATATTATTACAAAAATACCTTCGAATGAAAATAATACAATTTCTGGCAGATACCTTATTACAGCTTCTTATGATATAGCAACACCGCTAATCTCTCTTGTTTACATCGTAGTTTGCCTTGACCATTTTAGGTTATGTATTACGCCCTGATTTGACAGGCAGAGAAGAGAACGTTTTGAGTCTCGAGTTTAATCTTTGTCAAAATTTCCACATTTCCGCCTATTTCTCCTGAAAATAATGGAGAAGAAATTGCAGGGTAAATGTGCGGCCGGGTCCTTGTTCTAGAAGGACAATCCTCACGTTACATAAACCGGTCAAATTACCAAAGTGTGGATCAGTGAGTGTGGCAACAACAATACCTCTATAATAGGAAAATGAGGTTCTTTGAAAATTCCACGGTTTTCAACTATAGTTGGGAGCAAGTGGCTCAAGGCTTTTGGAAGAGGTACCCCAATCCGAACAGGTTTGTAAAGTTTTAGCTTTTCTCAAAAGTGTTGCCTTTACTGATACATTTTAGGTTGTCTTTCAAAATCAACAAACAATTGTGCATGTTGCTACTATACATTGTGAATGTAATTCACTTTAGATACTTTTAGATACACCATATATCCAATTTATAAGCTTTGAAATCATTTACAGGTTGAGCTTTTTCTGTTAACAAAAATAATTGTCATCAAAACAATGACTTGTTTATTTCAAAGTTAAATATGTCATGCTTTTCAGTTATGCATTCAAAACCAAAAAAATTTTTTATTTATTGACCTTGGATTATAAATAACCCATAATCTATATTCTAATAGGCAAATATTTATCTTTAAATAAATAATAAATTTTATTTTTATTAATACTGAGTTACATTGAGTAAGCCAGTACTTTTCAACTCGCTATTTGTCCTTCAAAAGAGAGCGGTTAGAACCCTTTGTGGAGTAAGGAATCGAGAGTCTTGTCGTCCGCATTTTGTAAGAAATAGGATATTGATGCTCCACTCTCTATATATCCTACAAACGGCAAGTATTGTTTTTAAAAAACATAAGAATGAAATTGTCGTAAGTAATTCTTTTGGAACACGACTGACCTACACCTTCCGGCTGCCTATTCCACATACTGAGCAGGTGAAAAATTCTTTTATTTATATGGGAAAAAAAAATATTTAATCATCTACCTCTTGAAATTAGGTCTATAAAATGTGTAATTAGGTTCAAGAAAGCTGTTAAAAAATTGCTGGCCGCTAAAGCATACTACTCTCTTGACGAATATTTCAATTCTGTCTTTCCATAAGTTCTCTCTAATATATTGTTAATACATATTTTAATTCATGTTATTTTTGTATATTTTTTATTTAATTTTGCTATGTTTTGTTTGTTTATTTTAATTTTACAAGGCTTTGTCAACAACTATGGTTATGATAATAAAGCTATTTTTGAATTTAAATTTGAAATTTGAATTGAGTGGATTTCTATATTTTTTTGCTGATATTAGCAGGGTAGAAATACATTGAGCAGTCACTGATGTGCATAAACTATAACAAATGGAATTTACTATAACCACCGAACATTGACAATGGAATAGAAGGTTCACTCTAAGCTCCGCCCCCAGCTTTTCCCGCCTTGCCCCGTCGCGGAACCTTAACCGCTCAGGCCTCATGCCACATTTCATCCCGTCTCATCTAAAGCCTGGCGTTTTGCCTTTATAAGTGCTACATCAAAAGTGTCAACTGAGAGTGGACCTTCTAGTCTCGTGTTAATGTTCAGTGCTATAACTAGACATTATAATGCTTTTTGTAACGGTTTCATTGGCTACATTCAACATTATCATTATTTAACCAGTGACTAGTAAACAGATGTGTGTGCGAATCAAAAGATTGATAAAAAATTTCAGTAAACACGTCCTAAGTGAAGATACCATCAGTAGAGAAATTGTATCGGGGAAGCTGATCACCAAAAGACTTCTGAGTAAGACTAACAACATTCCGAATTGGGCCAAGCGATTCATCAACACTACCTACGTTTACATCGTAGAAGAGAGCATAGTCGATACAAAAAATAAGACTTTAATTACATATACAAGAAATTTGGGATTCACGAAAGTTATGGTAAGTAATGCATTTTCCCTTTACGTAAGGCAGCTTCATCGCCTTTTCCTGTGCAATACATTAACTTTTTTACATAAAAAGCCACTCTAAAACTATGAGAAACCCAGGAATCAGGAATAGTGAAAAAAAAAGAAAAGAAACTAAGAACAAAGACAAGTCAAACAACAAACAAGAACAAAGAAAGGGGGAACCCCTTATTCAGAACAGTTGCAGCATGCTGACTTTAAATGTTCCCAACAGCGTTGCCAGTTCTATAATTTGAATTATTTTAGAAAAATGTAAATAACTTCACTAGATCTTGAGGTTTGAGTGTTTTTCTTTCTTTGTTTTATTTTTCAATGTAAAATTAAACTAAAACCTACACCCATTTTTTTGGGGTATAACCAAAATTAAAAAAAAAATTATTGTCTTTGTGTTTATCTGTGTTAATTTTTAATTTATATGATAATGCTGTGTTTGACTTTGAACTTAAATGACTATTCAGCATACGCAAATACAGGTTTTTTAAAAGGCCCTATTTCACTTAATTTTTTCTTTTTGATGAATATAATTGCAACTTTATTGTGGATTAATGATTCGGTTGAATTAGATGGTTTATTTTTACATTTGTATCATTTCCTAGAGCGTTACAGAAAAGGTAATTTATAAGCAAAGCGACGAGTACCCCTCAAAGACTGTGGCAACTCGATATGCCTGGATCGATTCCCAAGTGAGAGGCTTCAGCAGAGCCATTTGTGCCTTCGGATATGAAAGGTAAATTTAACTAATGCTTGGAGTGGTACATTATTTTAGGTAAATAATTTGCGGGGTCTTGTGCCATATAAGTATCTCCTATTCTTCGTGGAAGTTACACAAAGTCATCGCTTACAGAATCTAAGAGGACTGTTTAAATGGAAAGTTGAATCTTGTAATATATCACGGCGTTCGAACCTATAATTATTATGCACTGGTTTTTAGCCAACAAAAACTAGTCCAAACACGAGTGTTACATGTCATACATCTGGGAGCAAAAGGAACAAAAACTAATGCGAATGAATTGAAAAAATTTGTATAATAAAATAATTTAACTTTTTTTGTTAGTTTAGGTTCTCAAAAAGTTATGAAATATTCGAATCGACAATAAAATATGAGTCGACGAGTTTAATGCAGCGTATTTGCAGGTTTTATTAACAGAATTCTTAAAAATATAAATCGGTTCGCTGACCGTTCTACAGTAATGTAATATAAATCAAGCCAAATCCTAATAACAATATGCTTCGCTTATCAACTAAAATAAACATAGTCACAACGTGTTATAAATGCTAATACAAATATATCGTTAACCCATACTTAGAATAGAGTTAATTTACATTAAGAAAGGCGGCAATTTCAAGCGAATTGTATAAAATTAGAATTTTGTTTTTTCCTAAATGCGGCATATAAATGAAATTTTAAAAATATTTGACACTGGCAAAATCGGACTGTTACAAATGGTTCTTTCGAAACCGCATTCACCAGTGAATATTGAAAAGTGCCCAATATAAGTGCGAATTTTTGGAAACATGTCTTTTTGCTAAATTTAATCTAACAAATGTGTCTTGTTTGTATATTTGACATCCTCTACCGCAATAATACATCAACTTCGTTTGAACAGAACGATATGTTTTATTTATTGGGTTTTCTACGTTAGATTCAAGAAGAACGCACACAAAATGGCAGGGGGGTTCAACTACGTGCTGCAGAACATGTTTCCACACCAGCACGTCATTCCGAGCGCTCACCTGACTGCGACGGCAGCGGCCAATAAGATCAAAGACGCCGCCAAAAGCGCATCCGACTTGGCCAAAAGCAAAGCGGCTCCGATTTATGCGTCACTCCATCCAAACCAGTCTTAAGAGTGACTATGATTTGCCAATGACAATGACAGATACGGTTAACGTTTAGGTTTAAGATTAGATGCGATTGTGACGTATAGTAGCGTGTTCTAAAGCCCTCGTTGTCATTAAATATTAGTAACCTTATTTTGTTGTCTTTGGTAATAGCACGCGCATATGCGGGTTCTACATCTATTGACTGAAAAAATCATTCCACCTGCGAATGTGTACAGATATCAGCTTTTTGTTGTAAGTATCGATAATATTGTCCAAATATTTGATATAAAGACAGTAATCGTTAATTTTCCAATTTTGACATGTAAATACTCGATCTCTAATTTAATTACTGGTCATTTAATATATATACACACACAAGGTGTAAACAAATA
>MU190336.1:0-19307 GCA_016904865.1 Pissodes strobi
TGTTTTTAGGCACAACTGTTGAGACTGAAAATGAAACTTTAACCATGGACAAAAGTGCTGCTGAAACTGCCAGTTTGTTGGAATATTTGGACAAGCTTTTTGACAGTCTGAATGGTAGCTCATTTAACCCTTCACCAGGAAAAAATTTACGTAGCGGTGTTACAAAGAGTTCTCCCTACAAACAATTCTGGTTGGATGCCTTAGGAATATTAAGAACCTTCCGCTACAGGAGAAACAACATGGACTTTGTTCCTCCTAGTCTTAGGAATTTAATTAGAACTTTGAAAAATTTCCAGAAGGTTTTTTTAAGTTCTGACAGATACTGGCTTTAGTCATATCATGCCCAGAACATTCAACCAAGATCCCTTAGAAAATTTCTTTGGCAAAATGCGACAAAGAGGGCATAAGAATATTAATCCCACTGCTACATAGTTTATAGCATTTTACAAGAGTTTGCTGGTCAATGGGTTGACGTCTAAACATTCTGTGGGAGAAAATTGTGAGGATGACGATTTAGAAGTGTTTCTAACTCTTCAAAGACTCGTAACACAGGTTTGTATTTTATAGTAAATGAAAAAAAAAATTATGTAAATATTTTTAAGAATGTAATATATTTTTGTAAATTTTTTTAGGGATTACCAGAAGAGATGGAAGATATTTCACCGATATCCTATTCGGAAGTACCAAACACCTTACTTCCTTCCCAAAAGCCTGTCGAATTAAAAGTATTAAAATACGTTTTGGGGAATGTTTTGAAGAAGGTAGCCAAACAACCTTGTAACTGCCGAAATAATTTTTATACCATTCCAAGCGGAGATGAGGAAGAGGACTTTTTAAAATTCAAGGAATATACACCTAACAAGAATAGGTTAAAATATGTTAATAGGATGTTTTTAGAAAAAATGAAACTTGTTTTATCCATCGCAAAATATATTTTTAATAGGGATTTGTATAAACCAGCAGTATTTCATCATACTTTAAATGTTTTAAAAAGTCGGATTATATTTACAAACTGTTTCCAAGAAGGACAATTAAAACATAAAATTTTAGTTTATTTTATAAAAGTTATTTTTTTTAATTACTCTAATCAATTAAATAGAATAATCAAAGACTTGGATCTAAGGCCAATATCTAAAAACGCTCCAAAAATCTTTATCGAGGCCAAAAAAATGTATTTAAACAATCGAAAAAGGAAGCTCACACAAAGAAATAAAATTAGTTTATAAGCTTTCACTTGCTTTTTCTTCTGATTAAAGATAGAAGATAAAAGTATTTTTTATCTTCTCCCTTCTGACTCACTTCTTTATTTATCTTCTGGTCAAGTTTATTAGATTTCCAAAAAACCTATTTTTGCTAATATTTTGTCGTTTCGCTATTTTTTTTAATTTGAAGTTCACAGAAACAAAATATTTGACGTGTTGTTATGGCTTCGGCGCCAATTTTATTTTATTTTCGTGTAACTATGCTATTAAAGTAAAGATTCTTATTCAATGTTTATATAAAGACTTGTTTTAGTTTGGTTGTATAGCCAGCGACAATATTATTTTGTTTAAAGTTTTTTTAACATCACATAATATTTTTCAATTTAAATTATATGCCTTAATATATTATACAAATATGTGAATGAACCAAGGGGTGTTTCACTCACTAAAATTTGTACACCTATTGCATTTGACTGCATAAAGATTGCATTTGACTGCATTGATTGCATAAATATGATAGGTGACTGCACCGACTGCATGGGACTGCATGAGAATGTAAATAAAAATTCGAAAAAGCAGTGGACTGTAGAGTGTTCCATTTTTGTGCATATCGCTAATATTTCTGATAGTCGGAGAGCTTATAACGCATTTATAGTGTTTAATTTAATAGGCAATTTTGCACGGTGGTAGTACCCCAACGATTAAGGATAGATAAATTGGGAACTGAGTTCTAAATATTATCGAATATTATACTCGTATAGTCATTACTGTATACAACGAGGAAAAAATATACAGGGCCTCCCATTTAAGAAAACCAAAATTTAGTCTATACAGGGTGCGCTAATGAAAACTTTACACCTCGGTTTTCCGGCTTTAAAATGAAAATTTGGAACGCTCGGAACCGTCGATTTCTGATTCTATGGGAACACTTGTTGTGAATATTTTCAACTTTGTCACTTCAACCCTTAGGGGTTATGAGCTCCTCTAAAATTTTAAATGGAAAAGGGAGTCGTCTGATGCAATAGTACATCCACACCACAGTTAATGGGCGAAGCAAGAGAAAACGCATATAGCTTCCGGGGCTCAACCAACTAAAATTAACCCAAGCTAACCCAAGGCATGCCTAAAATCAGTTCTAATTTAGCAGAAAAAGTTACTCGCTTTGTTTTTACATTTTTCAAATTTCATAAATTCTGCCACTTTTGTGTATTTCTATTGGTTTAATTAAGCTCCATAGGGAAACTGTGGTGTGGATGTCCTTTCGCTCGTCTGATACCTCATTTTAAAAATATTTTGACCATTATTACAACTGCCGAGTTTGACGTCTCCACTCTTATTTCTGTTTATGTGACATCTAGTCAACATTTTGGAAAAGTGTTACTTCTTCATTAATAATTAATTAACTATAAGAGCTAGCAACTATTTTTACTAAGTTGGTAGATGTAATGAGGGTCAAAGGGCCTTCGAAATAAAGTATTACTCAATCATTGTAATTGGGGTGAGTTTTTAATATGATACTGGAGATCCAGCAATACCAAATTTTGAAGGTCGATTGACACTGATTACATCTACTAACTTTGTAGTCACTGCTCTCATTAGTTAAGTAATAATTAATTAAGAAATAAATACTTTTTTTATATTTTGACAAGGTCTCACATGAACGGGTATGAGCGTAGAGACGTCAAATTCGGAAATTGTAATAAGATTCAAAAGACCTTCAAAATGAGATACCACTCGACTCCTTTTTTAACCCATTTCAAATTTTAGGAGTGAAGCTCCATCACCCTCAGGGGGCTGAAGTGGCAAGGTTGAAAAGGCACGAATCAGAAATCGAAGGGTTTTCCAAATTTTCATTTTAAGGAAGAAAAATCGGGGTGTAAAGTTTTCGTTGGCCCACCCTGTATATCGAGCATTATGAATTTTATGAAAAAACTGATTGTACGTTAATACATTTATAAGATACAGTTTTTGCCTTTGCAATATAATTAACATCGTAATTAACCGTTCTCAAAATACGAGGTATGCCCCAAAAGTGCAAATTCAGGGAAAACCCTGTATCTAAAAAACGATGGTGGCTATAAAAATCTGTTTACCGTATCTTTCGTTTCAGAAAAAAGCAGCAACGTGTTAAGAAAACCGTACCCTGCTAACTTTAAAATTAATGAAGCTACCCCGCAAGTACAACGAAATCCGGATACCCTGTAAAAAAGAAAGACCACGAGAGCTTCAGTTCCCAATTTAATTATCGTAAAGGTATCACGGTCACCGTGCGAGTTTTAGTATAAACCAAACACCGAAAATTCGTTATGAGCTCTTGACTATAATGGGATAATTGGTACAACAAAAAATCATTAACCATCCAATCAAAATTATGTCTAAGCACAAGTTCTAAAAAAATAAAAAATTTATTATATATCTTTTTCCGGCTTTTATATTATATTCATCGGTGTCAACCAAAACACAACCTCACAAAATCGCCTTAAAGTTACTATGTAACCAAAAGAAAATCAAATGATGCCGCTTTATAAGCAATATCTGACAAAATTAGTAACGTCTGCGTAGCAAGCTACACAAATGAACCTAAGCGCGCGCACGCACTATTTCCGTAACTCTTTTATTTACTCGTGTGTCTACGGTCCAGTAAATTCACTGGACCGCAATTGCATTGCAATTGCCTTCAGCAGGTTTTTAGTGCAGTGGTCAGATCCTGTGCTTGTGATACGCCGTGGCCCGCAGCCCGGGTTCGATTCCCGTCGGTGACGAGACTTGTTTGATATATTTTTTTAAGGTTAGGTTTGTGTCTTTTTTTTTAATTTGGGCTAGTCAAAATCAAAGTCAAAGTCAAGTATGCTTTATTGCCACAGAAAAATTCAAGTAAATTTTATGGACAAAGCTAACTAAAATAAATAAACTAACCATAGTAGGGCAAATACAAAACAAAACAAAACTTAATATATACAATAATATATACGATAAAAATAGAACAAGCAATTTTCAAATTGAAATTGGTCACGATTTAACAAAAAAACTATATTACGGAACATCATAAGCAGTTGAACTAGATCCACAGGAAGTACACAAAACATAGGGTAAAGAAACCCAGTGTTATCAAAATATTGCGATTGCAGCCACACAAAATTATTATAGTATAATTAGTATAGGTTAGTTTGGTTTGGTTGTGCCTCGAAGCGAGCGGAGGGCCATTTGGGAAATTAACCATACTCTTTTAAATTCTCGCCCTCCCTTGATACAGCCATACACATTTGCATATACTCGCAATAATAAATTTTAGCTCCTGCCACATCAAAATTACAACAAATAATGTAAAAATAAAGAACACAAAATTGAAAATAAAAGTTACGGGAATAGTGCGTGCGCGCGCGTTCATTTGTGTGGCTTTCTACGTAGTCTTGTGACAAGATTGAACAAGATTGCACGCTCGAATTCCCGCGACTGCATACGATTTCTCGTGAATGTACATGGAATGTACGCTACTGCGTGTGACTGCACCTATAACTGCATGGGACTGCAAGGAATTCCTAAAGACTGTATCACGACTGCATGCATTGCATTTGACTGCATGAGACTGTATCGACTGTATGGGGACTGCAACACGAATGTATGAGATTTGTACACCTATTGCATGAGTGAAACACCCCTTGGAATGAACCCATATAAAGTAAGTATTTATTTTAAAAATATAATTTACTTTTCTAGCTATATTTTGCACTACACTTTATTTTTACTAATTTTTTCTATTCATAATACTTGTAATTCAATTTAGGTACAGACCTAAAGTGTACCAATTTTTACTATTATTTTTTAAAATTATCCTATAATATCCAACTATTGATAACCTGTTGTTTAAGCAAAGCAATTTCTGTTCATTGCTATATTATATTAAGGATAGTAAAAATGTGCAGTCTAAAACTGTTCACATTTTCTTTTCATTATAAATAATGTATTAAACCTAAAGTTCATCTTTAATTTAGCATGCCCGTATGTACTATATACCTTTAACTTTACTTGTTGAAGTATACTTTTTAAATTGTCTTTGCTACTGGGCGGCGAATTTAATACATTATAACATAGACTTCGCTACTATAACTTATTGTCTTCTTTTGAGTAAACTGATTATAAAAAATTTGTGTATATATGTTTTTTTAATATTTTAAAAATATGGGAATAAACCCATATAAAGTAAGTATTTACTTTAAAAATATGTTTTACTTTTCTAGCTACATTTTGCTACTCTATGTTATTAGTAGGTTTTTTAATCATAATACTTGTTATTAAATTTAGCCAGAAACCTGAAATGTACCAATTTTTACTATTTTTTTAAAATCACCCTATAATATCCGTAAATTGATAACTTGCTGAAGTTTAAACGAAGCAATTTCTGATCATTACTATATTTTTAAAAAATAGTAAAAATGTGTAGTTTAAAACTGCACGTATATATTTTCATTATAAATGTATTAAACCTAAGTTTCATCTTTGATTTAGCATGCCCATAATATGTACTGTATATTTATAACCTTACTTGCTGAAGTATACTTTTCAAATTGTATCTGCTATTAGGCGGTGAATTTAATACATTATAACATAAGCATTCTTATATAAGTTGTTTTTTATTACGCATGCATCATAATCAACGATTATCCGCACGCTGAAGCGTGCTTAAAATGGTGTTTATGATGCGCCTACTTTTTTAAAGGTTGCTATAGAAACATTTGATCTACCTTTTTTACCTACATATTTACCTGCCGTTTAAATTACTATATGTCAAAATGAAGGAACATATTTAAAATCAACATTGCTTTATTCTAAATAGTAACTACGGAACTCAAAAAAGTAAAAAAAAATTGAGAAAATGATGCATTTGTAATAAAAAAAAAATAGCGTATGATTGTATAAGAGTCCTTTAAAGCCCTTACGACTTACAAAACACTCCACTGCGCGTCGTGTTTTGAAATATGTCGCGCGTGCTTTAAAGGCCCTCTTATACACTTCATAATATACTAGTTTTCTTTTGAGTAAACTGATTAAAAATATTTGTGTATAATATATATTTTTTATTTACAGCTGATCCTCAATCTTATTTGCCTCAAATAACAACATATTTGTTTAAATAAGTATATTATTTGCTTGCAAATATTGTTGAGGATCTGTTCATAACTTTTCCATACCCCTTTATTTATTTTAGTAAAATTAAGACATTTTAAAAAGTGGCGGGAATCTAACACAAGTTGCACGTAGCGCCCTCTATTGGGAAAAGCCTTTAAAATACGCACAAGTCGATAAAGAGAGAAGATTGCATTCTATTCCCCAGGGTATGTTGTGCTTCCAGCCCAATAGATGGGGCTGGCACACGCGCACAAGTCGTTAAAGAGAGAAGATCGCATTCTATCCCCCTATATATATTTTTCTATGATCCCGCTGGAAGTAGGCGACAGCAAAGGACGTAGCAGAGATTCGTCTAGGCAAGAAAGAGATGCCAATATTACGATAGCGACGCAGACTTCAACAGTAGATGAATCGAATATGGCGAAGTACGCTTTGCTTTCAACGGCAGCAGTTTATATAGAAGATAAACATGGTGATTTATGTGAGGCCATAGTATTACTAGATCCTGGCTCTCAATCTAATTTTATTACAGAAAGTTTTTGCGACAAAGCAGGTCTAGAAAAGCAGAGAATTAATTACTCAATATCTGGTATTGGTAACAGTGAGTCACTTGTTGCGAAATTTAAAGCAAATATAATTTTAAAATCGTCCTCTAAAGGGTTCAAAAGGAAAACAAGTTGTCTAATTTTACCTAAAATCACGCAACCTATGCCAATATGTTCATTTGATCCCAATTTTTTAAATATTCCACCCCATATAAAACTTGCCGATCCCCAGTTGAATGTAAAAAAGGATATTGATACAGTGGCGGCTCGTGACCTGTTAAAGAGGCAGTGCTGCTCAGGGGAGGTACAAAATGGAAACATTTGTATATATTGGAAGAAAGGCGCCGGAGGCGCAAATATGCGCCGCAGGCGAAAATTTTTACAATTTTCAAGGTCAAACGGCGTAAAATGATGAATTAGAAATTTGCCCAGCAAAAATATTTCATTAGAAAGATAGGTTTCGTTACATAAATTTTCCCTCTTTTTTTTGATACGATCAACAAAATCCTTGTCAAAAACTACTTTAAATATTGAATTATCCAAGTAGGAAGGGGGCGGCCTAGCGCCTTACCTCACTGGCTTCCACTGATTTAGCTGAATACCAAATAACGATACTATTCATTTGTATAAAAAGGTACCGAATGAAACTAGGAAAATTTTAATATTTTTAAATTCACATATTAACTAGCGAGTTAACTATGAAATAATACATTATACTTTTTCATGTCCCCACTTATTAAAACTTAAGCCAACCTTATTAGGTTCAAGACTTAGGTTCATTAGAAAATTATTTTGTGCCGTGTTAAAAGAACGGCGCGGGCCGCATTAAATTTGTAAATAATTTACCTAATTTTGTTTTTCGTACGGGTTTTTAGATTAAACATTTCAGTAAAAAAATTAAATATGTATCGGTATTCATTGCGAGAGTGTTTACCGTGTTGCAGACAAACAAATTAAAACTTTATAGAATAAATAAAAACGGCCGCCCCTAAAAATTGGCCGCCCTCGCCACCTCACCCTTGGAGACGGGGCTGGTTAACTGTACCTAATAAAGCATATTCCATAGCATTTTGAATATGATTGTTCGAATTTTTATGTTTCTTTATTTTTTCCGTTAAATGTACCAAGTCTCTTACACCTGTCTCCGACCATGTTTTATCATCTCCAAAAACTACACATGGAAAGCCAAAAAGGGCTTTTTTATTGCATCCACAAATCCAGTCATTTCGAGAATAAATCTCTTTATTAAAGTGACGTGTGTAAGGTTTTCCTCTGCTAACACCGCCTATCTCAATTGAAATATCTGGTAATGGCCTACCTCTATTTTTCAATTCAAGTTTTTTCTCGTAAGTGTATTTAAAAAAATCTTTTAACGTTCACTAAATTATGCACTACATCCATTTTTATGAAAGTCTACAGTCTATACAACACAGCAACCTACTAACATTAACAAGAAACAAAAACGATACAACTACAACAATTTAGACACATCAATTAATTAATAATTGCCTCTTCAAATTAGCTATATAAAACGCGCGCGAGCTTATATTTGTAAAAACCGGCAAGTACTGTCACGAATGCAGCTAAATAACTGCGAAATTTTCCCTATTAAAATTCAATAGCTCATTTCTCCGAATTGACAACTGTATCATTCTTTAGGTTGAGAAGAATAGCTGTGCACGAATAATAGCAGTCCAGATAAGGACATTCACATATCGTCGCGAGGAAATTATATTAAATTTACTGGTGAACTGTAGTCCGTCTAGAGCATACACCGGCCGGCGTCGGCGGCGTGTTCGCAGTGTATATGAGCGGAGATGGCATATATAATAGCATTCCCGGCCGAAAATTGGGTGCTTTAATTTTACATTATTATTTTGAGGAATCGTTAATTATTTAGTGTAAGGATAAGAAATTAGTCAAGTAGCTTCTTCAAAATTTTGGTGGCTCTGCAGCTCTGCAGTTCTTATGTACCAGCCGTCCCTGTATTGATATATTATGCGGTGTGGGAATATTCTACGACGTTTTGTTAATGAATCAGATTAAATTGCACAATAATCTAACCTTGCAATCTACAAAATTAGGTTGGATTCTTGGCGGTGAGATTAATTATCCTTCTATTGTAAATAATAGAATAATTTCTTCCTTATCGATTAACGACGAAATAAATAAAAATATTTCTCGATTTTGGGAAATAGAGGAATGTGGCAGTATTGCCGAAGTTCACGATCTTTCCGAGACGCAGTTTGTCGATAATTTTAAACGCGATAAAAACGGGCGTTTCATTGTAAAAATCCCTTTTACGGACAAAATAAATCAGTTAGGCAATTCGAAAACATTAGCGATTAAACGTTTTCATTTTTTGGAACGAAGGCTACTTAAGAATAATGAAATTAGACAGCAATATAATGATTTTTTATCGGAATACGAGGATTTAGGTCACATGACTCCTCTAAATGAGAGTATTGAGTCTTTCGGATGGCGACGCTTACTATTTGAACCATCACGAAGTCATAAAATCAACAAGTTTGACAACTCGCTTACGTGTTGTTTTTAACGGCTCTGCTTGCACTGATAATGGATTATCATTAAACGACGTTCAAATTGTAGGTCCAACGGTGCAAAACGACTTGTTAATGATACGTTTAAATTTCAGAAAACATGCATATGTCTTAAATGCCGACATATCTAAAATGTATAGGCAAGTTGTCGTTAACGAATCGGATCGCAAATATCAAAGAATTTTCTGGCGTGCCGAGCCATCAGAAAACCTTAAATGTTATGAATTAAACCAAAGAATATTCTACTACGATAAGAAGACCTATCCTTATGGGCGCACGTGAAACGGCCTGGAGACATCAATGCGCTCGCTATATTTTATTTCGCGGCGGTAACCTTCGGACGATTCGTCCAATTCATGCGCCACGTTGCCAGTATTACTTATATTACCTAGAGTAGATACTTTTATCGGTTAAGGAAGGTCAACCTGGTCAACAAATAGTTTCCATGAAAATGGATTTTGAGTGCGTGCAGTAGGATAATTGTACTTCTTAGGAGAATTGGGTACCAGAAGAACGACAGTCATTTTATCATTAATAATTTTGTTTAGAGTCCAAGAAACAAGAGGGGACTGTGGCAAGGCGTAAAAATAAGTATCCCATTTAAATGCAAGGGCGTCAATGAACCTGGATTCGGGATCAAGTCCCAGAGCATTTGTATTCTTTTAGATACAACAAAATCAATAAAATGGTGATCAGTGATGTAAAATTACCGTAATTTATATTTTTGGTAATTTACGCTGGTAATTTACGAGTGTTAATTACCAAAATTAATTACCGTGGTAATAAATTTGTGTCGTAAATTACTGTGGTAAATAACCATAATATATTTTTGGTAAATAACAATAAATTACCGTAAACTGCAAGTAAACTATTAGCGATTTCCATTCGTAAATTAATGAAAAAGTGTATATTACTGTCTTTTGGAAACGTCCAACTAGTTACAAATGAAAATTGCTATTTTTCCAAAGAAGAATGTACATGTACATGTATAAAAAAATAACTTGTTATAATCATGTAATTACCACTTGGGAATGAAATTACGGTGTGTGTAAGTATCAGTGTAGGACAAAGAGTTGTTTCATTTGTTTGTGAATTATTATTTAATTTTAAAACGAAAGCAACACAGAACAAAATGAATGGCAATGAATGACAGCCGACAGTAAATCCCCGGTTCGGCTAATAACCGACAGCCGGCAGTAAATCCCCGAACGCATATTGTTCATATTGCTGACAAACATGGTACAGGGTGATCCCCTATAATGTCGCCCCCTTTTACCTTTTTTATTTTTAGTGTCCCAAAAAAATTAAAAGTATGGTTATGTAGGTACTGAAAAATACTTTTTTTCTGCGTATAAAAAATATTGGAAAATGATCAGTATACAGGGAAAAACAAAAAGGTATTTTTTTTCATTGGATCACCCTATATATGAATTTATTTTTCGATTCCTCGTAAAATTCTAAGCATAATTTATGTATGATGTTATACCTCTAAAGTCAGTAGTTTCACAGCTATAAACGGTTGAAAATCGATCCTTTGGCTACCTGTGACCTTGGTAGCAAGAAGGCCATTAAAAATGGAGTAAAATGAAATTCACATTCTTATCTTAACTTTTCAAGAGCTATCTGATGGTGCTAACTGATGGTACCTACCGAGGTACCAGATTTGGTACCCATGGTACCGCCTGCCAGTTCCTTTCAGTTCCTGAAAAGGAAGATAGGAACGTGAAATTCATTTTACTCCATCTCTAGTGATCTTCTTGCTACCAACGTGAAAATTAGCCAAAGTACCGATTTTCAACTGTTTATAGCTGTGAATCAAAAAATAAATTCATATATAGGATGATCCATTGAAAACTTTTTGTTTTTCCCTGTATACTGATCATTTTTCCAATATTTTTTACACGCAGAAAAAAGGTATTTTTCAGTACCTACATAACTATTCTTTTAATTTTTTCGGGACACTTAAAATAAAAAAGTTAAAGGGGGGCGACATTATAGGGGATCACCCTGTACATTACAATAAAATACAGTAAATTACGGTAAATAACGTTAATTATTTAGCACGAAAACCAGTAATTTTCCATGTAAATTATCAGTAAATTACGGTAATCAATTTCTGGTAATTTACGGTAAATTACAGTAAATTACCACGGTAATTTATCGGTAATTTACCAGTTCACATCACTGATGGTGATCCAAAGTGTTTGCAGTGTTGTATACCTAAATTGTCTTTGTTTAATTCGTATTCTGTATCATTCTAGATAAAGATGCAATGACAATATAACATTAAAGGGTAAACAAATATTTGACAGAAGGGAAGAGATGAGTAAATTTTGCGCATGCGTTGGCGTATGTCTTAAGTTAAAAAATCGGATTTTTTTCAATTATGTTAACAATAATAATTGATGAAATTAAAGTAAGTAAAGAGATAGGTAAGCGTAAAAAGAAGAAATTGTGAAAGATTTTTATTTAAATGGTTTTTATCTACATATTATGTATGAATAATTTTTAGCAAGGGAAGTTTTGATTATTTTTTGTACAACTTATCTAGAGTAAATTAAAAATTAAAAAATTCCTAGATACTTTATAAACTTGGCGAAAATATCATTTTATTTTATTTAGATTAAAAATGTCAAAATACTTGAAAGAACATGTTTTATGTTTAAACAAAGCATTTTAAATATCTATGCTTTATATTCTGAAATAAAAGTTGTCAAACACCTACAACTGACATAAAACACAATTGCAAATATAATATAACACTTTTGATTTGCAGTTATTCGCTAGCGTTTGAAATATACAGTACGTTCATGAATTCTGCTACAAATTCCATGCTGTATATTGTTGTTTTTTGGATTACCATTTTCAAAATTTTAACTGGGTATAAATTATAAACGGCTTGGAATAGATCCAAACGGTTTTCACTTTTGTTTTTCGTAGACTATCTCTTATCTGTTGATTTGACCTTACCGACCTATCAGAGAAAATTTTATTTCTACTTAAATAATACAATACTAGCAGATAGCTTATGAGAAAACAAGGTAGAAAACTCAATATGGCCATAAATCGTTTGGTAGCGGGAAAAAAAATTTGCAATTTAATAAATCTTGACATATTTCAGCGTTTGTATCCAAAATGTATTACGTAGTTTACTGTAAATCGAATTTTTGCGAAAATGTATATGAAAGCGCATGCTACTCGTACCTATTTTATATCTTTTTAAGTTTAAAACGAGCATTAAATAAATATGAAACTTTCTATTAATGAATTGATTATATAGTATGCTAAATTAAAAAAAAAATACTTTCATTAAAAGAAGGAACAGGTACCTAATTACAGCCTTATAGTGTTTCCAGAAAAAAAATTGTCATGTTAAAGATGGTGTTTCATATTTTTCTACGCAAAAGTATTCCTCTAATATGTCAAAGTTGTTTCTGGCACATTGTATAATAAAAAAATAGGTATGTACAAGAACAAAATAATTTTTCGTATACTTCGTATTTTTCCATTAAATCTAAGGTTAAATCTAGAGATATGAAGAGACGCCTGAAAAGAGAACGTTAAACATGTGAAATGTTTGTTTTTCCATTCTGAACAAGTTTGTAAATTATACATTCATGAAATTCTTCTATAGAAGCCTCATACGCATCGGAATTCCTACACAAATATGCCCGAAATGGGATTTGGGCAGCATAAAGTATCTTGAACATATTCATCGAAAAAATACCATTAGTTTGCTTATCTCCAGAGGCCACCATTCTGTCATTAAAAATATGAGTAAACGTTCTGCACTGATCAAACTGATCATTTTCAGATAAATATGCAAAATATCTATATTCTTTTCTAGAAATGCAAGATCTAACTACGGTATTTTGGCGAAGACAGAAGCAGACAGTACAATTTGTGGTGGGGTGCCCGCTTGGCACTTACTTCAGTATTACTTGTAGTTAACCGTGGTTACTCGCCAAAAAATGCTAATAATCTCCTGACAGCTCCATACATACAAAGTACCTTCTTTCCATCTAAATTTTGACAAAATCGCATTATTAATAAGAATATTATGGGGAGTCATGAAAAGTGAGTCATACTGTATATAATTTTTTTACTAATAGCACTGATACAATCCTTATCATTATTTGAAGTGATTAGATTTTGAAATTAATCATTTCCTACTCATTTTTCAAATAATCCGAAATGACAACTAGTTGTCAAACTAACATGTTTGACATTTTGACATTTTCCGTTTCCGTTTCATTATTGACCTAGGTTTTTTTTAATATTATTATTTACCAAGGGTGAGAAATGTTCTTTCTCATTTGAGGAATGGAGTAAATAATGATGATTTATCATGTTAGTACTAAAAAAAATATTTTTTATTACATTGTGCTAGCAGGAGACATGAAATGGGCTGCATAGGATCATCCAACTGCATGGCACAGAGCATATGTAAAAACAAACTTACAATAAGAAGAGAACTGGGAAATACTGGAAGACAATACTGAAGTCATTGTGTCTATTCCTGAAGAAGATACGGACACTAACGATGAATAGCTTTGTTATTATAAAGATTTTTTTACATTTTGAATTTTTTTTATACTGAACGAAAGCTATTCATCTTTTTAATAGCAATTACATCAAGTACATGATTATTTAAAAAAAAAACTATAGTATTTTCTACTTCTTTACTACCTAGCAGCGTATACAACGCCATGATATGAGTCCCTATTCCTAACATCGTCATAATAGTATATTATTTCATATGGAGGAAAAGTGATACTTTTCATGGCGCGCTCGTGTTTAACAGCCGAACGGAGTGAGGCTGTTAATAAAGAGCAAGCCATGAAAAGTAACTTTTCCTCCAAATAGAATATGCTGTTTTTTCTTCAAATGTCGACAAATTAATGCAAAAACATCTCTTTTTAATAGTAATAGTAATAATTATTAAAGATAAGTGGGTTCGCAAGGCGGCTTAGACTGGTGTCGGTGAATATAGGCACAGGTTGTTGCTATAGTAATGTAACATAAAGTTGTCAGTGGACACTGTCAGCAATAATTATTTTTTTTAAATTGCGTCTTCGATTGCGTTTTAATTCCGTATTGATAAGCAGTTATTGTATAAGTTCGAATAAATAATAACCAATTTGTTCCTAAATTAGTGATTTTTAAAAATGCAGTGCACAAATTGAGTGATAAATACAAATTTTAGTTTAATAATTCTTGAGTTATTGACGCTTGGTTTGTTGTTTGTTTGTATCTATGTTGCTATGGTAACACTTTTACCTCCGCCGGCGAAAAAGTGAAAAGTAAAGCTCCGGCGGAGGAAAAATGAAACTTCACGGCCGCCTACACAGTCGAGTAATGACGGATTTACTGACGTTTGAAGAAAAAAAGCGTTTATTGTATTGCACAATAGGCGAGAAATAGAGGAAGCTATGAAGAAAAGTGAGATGCGAGAGTAGTCGTGCAGCGCGAGATGGGACGGTCGCGGGTACAAGAAACTTACTTTTTTACATTTAATTCTATTTTTCCATTACCATTTGAGAAAAAAAATGTATTCTTGCACTTATGTATTCTAGATACTTAAAACAAACTTTTTGCAAGAATAATTTTTTTTTATTTGAGCCTTCATTTCGGAGAGAATACGAGGTTAATACAAAAATGAGTATATTTCAATCAGATTTTAACCAGGTACGAAGATATTTTTCATTTTGGGTCAATGTAATCTGCATATTTCAAGCAATGATAAAAAATATAATTCGTACAAAAATGTAGATGAATTTTATATGAAAACATTCATAAATTAATATTCTATACGTTCATATAATAATGTGGATTTTTCGGTATACTGCCCTTTTGCCCGTTCTGATTTTTTATTACCTTGGGATTTGGAATTAATATAATAAAACCTTCATTCTGTGAGAATTTCAGCTTGTAACCCCGAGGTGCCCACACAAGGCAAAATAAGTTATAAGTAGAACTTTGCTATTTCCTTTTTCGCACAGACGATCTCTCGGCGCGAATTGGCAACAGCGAGTTCACCGCAGCCGTATTTCAAGCGACCTTGCGTCGATGGGGCCAAGCTTTTCAAAGTCTGGCCCCATTTCGGGGTTCAAATATTTAACGTGTGATGGGTTTTCTTATCGTAGTAGAATATTCTTTGATTAAACGTATTAACGTATGGTCTGGCGTCATCTTCGTATCTTGCTACTAGATGTTTATTACAACTTTCTATAGAAAATCAGAAAGAATACCCATTAGCGAGTGACATAATTAAAAATTGCTTTTACGTAGATGATCTGCTTACAGGCTCCGACTCAAAGTCAGAACTATTACAAACCCAACGAGAAGTAAGTAAAATTCTTTTAAGTACGGGATTCGAACTGCGAAAATATCTTTCTAATGTACCGGAGCTATTTAAAGAATTTGATATAAACCGTATATTAGACGCAAGTATATTGCATCTGGGTGAAAATGAAAATAGCAAAACGCTAGGCGTTTATTGGAACTCGCATAGCGACACCATCGAGTACCGGGTTGAAAATTTCTTTGATTTTTCCAGTGTAACCAAAAGATCAATACTGTCAATCACCAGTCAAATATTTGACATACTATGTTTAGTAGGACCAATCATAATTCGCGCGAAAATAATATTACAATTGCTCTGGAAGGAAAATCAATCTTGGGATCAAGAGGTGTCTGAGGTTATCCGAGAAAAATGGATTTCCTTTTGTAGGGATTTAAGTTATATTAACAAATTACAAATACCGAGACCTGCATTTACTATGAATGCAATTAAAATCGAATTACATGTGTTTGCTGACTCGTCAGAAAAAGCCTACGGCGCGGCGCTTGCGCGTATATACGGTGTCAATTAAACGAAGAAGAGTATTCTTGCAAATTGATCGCGGCGAAAAGTAAAGTGGCTCCAATTCGGCCAATTACGTTGCCTAGATTAGAGCTAATAAGCGCAGTTTTGGCATGCAAATTAGCGGAAAAAGTAAAGCAGTCGTTAAAAATAAAATTTGATAGTTGTTTTTATTGGAGCGATTCCACAGTGACGCTATGCTGGATAAAAGGTCCTACTGAACGGTGGAAAACATTTGTCTCAAATCGCGTGGGCGTTATTCAAAATAAAACGAATATTGACGATTGGTACCACGTTAGATCCCAAGACAACCCAGCCGATTTAATTTCCCGCGAAGTATCCGCAGTCCTTTAATTAATAATACATTTTGGTTCGAGGGTCCACACTGGGTAAAACTTACCCAGTCGTATTGGCCTCACAATAAAATTCTTGATGCTAATCTAGAGATTCCAGAACAGCGTGTTCAATCAAATTAACAGTTGCAAAAAACGATTGTGACATTTTTTCTAAATTTTCGACTTTGATTAAGTTACGGCGTGTAGTTGCGTATTGTAAAAGATTTATTTTCAACTGCCGCGGCAATAAGAATAATCGGCTATCAGGTGAGTTGGACCCAAAAGAATTGCGTGATGCGCTAAATACTGTTGAAAAATATCTCAAATCCAATCTTTTAGACCTGAATTAAATGATCTAAAAAATAACGGTAAGGTAAGTAGTTCAAGTAGCATATTGTCATTGCATCCATTTCTCGATATTGATGATATCATTCGTGTTGGTGGTCGGATACAAAGGGCTAATATAGCCTATTCTAAAAAACATCCGATAATTTTACACAATAAACATAAATTAACGGAGCTTATTATGACCAATGAGCATGCGCGTTTAATGCATTGCGGCCCTCAACAGCTTTTATATTCCGTGAGAGAGAATTTCTGGCCAATCTCGGGTAGAAGTTTGGCAAGATATGTCTTTCATAAATGCGTAATTTGTTTCAAAGCAAAACCGAAACCTCGACCGAAACCATGCAATTATATTATGGGCAATTTGCCGGGAGAAAGGCTTAATCAGTGTATTCCCTTTTCCAATACTGGCTGCGATTATGCAGGTTTTGATAGGTTTGATTAAAGACCGGAAAACTCGTGGATACAAGCTGATTAAGGCCTATGTCTGTATTTTCATTTGTATGGCTACAAAGGCTGTGCATCTCGAGCTGGTGACTAGCCTTAATAGCGATGCATTTTTAGCCACAGTTCGGCGATTCACTGCAAGAAGGGGAAAGCCGAGGGGAAAGCCTTCCAATGTTTTTTCGGATAACGGTACTACTTTTACTGGCGCTAATTCCGAATTGCAACAATTTTTTAAGTCTAATTCCGAGAAAATTAAAAACAGTATGTCTAACGATGGAGTAAGATGGCACTTCATACCTCCTCGTGCCCCAAACTTCGGCGGAATTTGGGAGGCGGGAGTTAAGAGTTTCAAGCACCATTTGAAGCGCGTGGTCGGTAATACACGACTAGACTACGAAGACTTTACAACAGAACTGACCCAAATCAAATCAATTCTGAACTCTAGGCCTCTAAGTCCATTGTCTTCAAGCCCCGACGATTTTCAGCCATTAACTCCGAGCCATTTTTTATTAGGCCGATCGGTGGTTTCGTTGCCTGATCCTGACTACAGAGAAATCAACGTGAATCGTCTGTCAAAGTATCAACTACTCCAGCAACTTATACAACATTTCTGGTCCCGCTGGTATAAAGAGTACATGTCGGAGCTTCAATGTCGCAGTAAATGGAAGCAGCACGGATCCAGTTTGATTCAAATTGGCGACCTCGTTTTGGTTAAAGACGATTTGTTACCCCCTCTACTATGGAAGCTGGCCCGCGTGACCGAACTCTTTCCTGGAGAAGACCGCGTGATTCGAGTAGTATGTGTGAAGTTTAGTGACGGAAAATGTGCTCGACGCGCGCTTAGCAAAATTTGTGTTTTGCCAATAGACAAGACTGAAGGTACTTTCCTTTCCAATAGTAATTGAAATATCTGCATATTTCAAGGTCGGCGGCATGTTGCGTCGATACGAGCTATAATATACATAGTATTAATCGGACAGCTGGTAGCTATAGGGAAACGAAAAAAAAAAGAAGTCGCTGAGTAAACAAGACGCGAAAAAGACTCAAATTTTTATGTTCTGCCTTGTTAATCGAATTTTCAATACATCATTCTTAATTAGAAATCAGTTTATTATTATACAGTCCAAAGTGTCGAAACCCTACAGTGTAACAAATTTCATTAATAGTTTGTGCTGCCTACAAATATAATATAATAAAAAACAGTTATTTAAATCATGAGCGCATTGACGCGTCGTACACTAAACCCTTACATTACGTCCTTAATACATACATACATACTATTACAATTTGGTAGAATTTTTATGTAATAATATTAAAAAATATGGTCATAAAGGCCTTGACTAATATATTTTCGAATTATTGGAGACTATTCCCGAGAGCTTACGAATTCAATTAATAGTTTGTGCTACCTACAAATATAATATAATAAAAAACAACTACTAGCTATCAACAGCTTATTACAGATAATATTTGATTTATAATTTGACTTAATTTTCAAAATATATATGTCGTAGTCTTATACTGAAATCCGTATTTCATGAAAAATCTAGTCACATCATGAAGCGCCGCCATGTTGTGTAAAAATATGAAGCTACATAATCAGACAAGGCTTTTCATGAAAAACCCATAATATGGCGGCGTATTGTGTGTAACACAACCTGCCTAACTTTGAACGTTCCCGTTTCATGAAGTGCCCACGAAGAGAACGCACATTATGTTTGAATGAGGTCCGTTAACCTGCCCCCCTCCCCCGCATTGATTTTTTTCTTCAAAACGCTAGCACAGGACCTTGAGATCTAGCACAACCTAGCACAATTTGTTTTAGAGCTAGCACACTCATAGTAATAAGGATATCCTCTAATTTATGCGGGGGGGGGGGG
>MU190336.1:31010-44050 GCA_016904865.1 Pissodes strobi
AAACTAAAATTTTATCAAAAGTACTGGTATTTGATTGATTCAAAATGACATAAGTTAATGTGTGACTAGTAGTGAATGAGATATATAGCAAATTTTCGAATACACACGATTTATTTAATATTTACAATTTTTATAATTTTCGAAAAAAAATCGTATACAAGATACATTTTTAGCTAATAATTGAAGGGTGAGGGAGATTCGGAACGGATACTCACACATAAATAAAATTCAAATATTAAAAATAATGGTATAATAGTTTACTTCAGAAAACGTAACAAAAAAATAAAATTGTGACGTAGGTTGTACATACCTAATTCTTAACAATTCTTCTCTCATTTAAAATTTTGTTTGTTAGTTAATCAATGTCAATGTCAATGTCTAAAACCACTTAGCACCAAAAGGAGTAAAGTATATATGGAAACTATTTTTAGAAATTTGTAATGAAAATTTATACGAAATAGAGGATAATGAACAAATTGCCATATATTATAAGATTACACATTTGACATGATAAAGGGAAATAACGAAGATGTTGAATTTAAACTAGAAAGAGCTGCAGGTAGGAATCTACAAGGGAATTCTTAAAGCATTGAGAAGCAGAACAATAACAAAAAATTTTGAATTTTGGGTCGAAAATATACTCCAGATGAATTTTAACACCAATTTGTCCATATTTCCTTACTGGATGTGCAGCCAGCGTAAAATATATTTTTTGAAAGAGTTGAGTAAACGGAGCAAGTTTACACTCGTCATATCGAATACAACCCAACTGCTCAAGGAAAATCGAAGAAACTGGCAGACAGTAAGTGGTTAGTAAGTAAATTATCTACGCCTAAGGGTGCAGAACAGAAGAAATTTTATAACAATAATTATATCAATTATTGATATAATATTTTCGACCTCAAATCCATTGTGTGATTATCCACAGTCGAAAGGCTGGTATAAAAATTTCTCTATTTGGCAAAAAAATACTGTTTTACATAACTATATTACTGCAGCTGTGAGAGACATCCCTAGTAACATCCAAATTTCTTGCTTTTTAGAAATTTCACTCGTGTATGCAAAAATACTCGCCTTTACTACGAATGATAATACTTATATGAAATAGCTGCTGCGTTTGTAGAGATAACAACTTAGAATCAACAATTTTATCAAAAGTACTGACATTTGATTGGTTCAAAATACCATAAAAGCGACTCTCTATGCTTGAGACTCGGCTTGAGATATCGGAAACTTCCGAATATACACGATATTTTGAAAATTAATATTTTTTGTAATTTTCAACAAAAATCTTGGGCAAGATAAAAAAAACACCAATTAATATGTTCTTTAAACTAACAATGTAAGCGTTCATCCAATAGAATACATAAAATAATATAAATTGTGTTTATATATACAGTGGCAAAGCTAATATCAATATTAGTCGATTGAACTTTATATTCAAGCATTTCTTTTTTTTTTTTTTCATTTTAAAGTCTACTTTTGAACTTGATTCAAATCTGTGCGTGAAGTTTTTATTTTCTAATTTGTAGTAAAATTTTTGTGTAGGAAATTTTCTTTATTCCAACATTTTGTATTTAAAATTATTCTTTTTGAAATGCCTATAATTCGATGCATCATATTCCTGCCATCGATTCGAATTACCCATATTTTAAAAATGAAGAAAATCAAAATTGTAGTTTAAAAATTTTACTTTTCTTTTGTAACAAAAAAAAAATTATTTTTCGACTTTCCTTATTCGAATAAGTATTCTATTTTCGAAATTGTTCTTTTTAAAAGTTCTGTAATTATGCAGATGTTGTTACTTAGGCTTTTGTCTTCGATTTTTCTATTATTCGAATTAATATTAATTCGAAATTGAATAAAATCGAACTTAGGCTTTCGAAATTATTGATTTTCATATCTTTACCATAGTCCTAATTTACTGTTATTTTAATAAGTTCTAGAAACCTAAACACTTTTTATTTTAATTAAATATTATTTTTAATATGACAAAATTTAATTTTATTGACAATTAATTTGGAACTTCTTCTTTTTTTATATACGCCCTTGGACTTGTAAGACAATAAATCGCTCTTATAGTCCATATTTCTTCAGAATATAGTAGGTCAGTAGGAAAACGTTTATTTTTACGGTATATAATTTTAAGGACGTAATTCTGGATTACATTCAAAGGGCTTAGCGAGTTTTGGTACAAACCACCCCACACGACCACACCATATCTCACAAGTGACTCAATTAAAGCCTTGTAAACACTAATCAAATGTAGAATTTATACAGTAACTTTCTAATATTACTCGTTAGTCTCTTAACATGCTGATCCCACTTTAGGTATTCCTAATTTTATGGAGTCAAGAATTCCCTTGTAGATTCCTACCTGCAGCTCTTTCTAGTTAAAATTCAACATCTTCAGATAGTTCAAGATGGCGTCAGGCGATATGGACGCGGAATCTGAGTCGAATAAGAAAAGTAGTCGAAATAGTAGAAAAAATAGTGAAAAAAGTGTGAAAAGTGGTGGAACAAGTGACGAAAAGGTTTTAGATGTTATGGAAAATGCAGAAAAGTCATATGATCCCCCAGAATTTGCGTGCTGTGGGAAACGAGAAGATCCTACGTATATGTGAACTGTTTTGGTGTACATTATATCAGCTGTGTGACGCGCAACGGCAAATTTCAAAGATTAGACCAAAACAGAATAATTTGCTGTGATTTAACTCAAAGTGAGAGAGAAGAAGGTACAGAAAATAACATCAGCATGATGCTCCTAGAAATCAAACTTTTGAAAAGGTTAGTCTCTGAAATGGAAGATAAAAGCAATATACTAAAGGAAAACAATAGTTTGTTGATAGAAAGAACCTTATCTCTTCAACAAAAACTTGCCGAAAACCCGGCAAAAAACAATGTAATCCAAACTGTAAGCAGTGCATATGGCAACATTGTAAGGCATTCGCTGGCGCCAGCAGTCCTGTCGGAAAAGGAAACGACCTCGAACACATCCGTAACTGGTCCGATCGACACACAAAATATAGGAGAAGAATGCGCGACTTACTCCGGTTACTACGATGCCTTAAAACGACCTACAGCACCCGAGATCATAATCACCGGAATGCGTGGTAATGGGACAGTTGGTGACGTTGACAATCATGATGGACCACGCGTTGCTAGCTTTCGGCAAAATTACGTAAACAATGGAAACATAAACAGTAACTCGAGTCAAACTGGGAAGCAATATGGGTTTAGTGGAATTAACTCAAATAATCGATACACAACTGGAAATGGGCGAAAAAATTTGTCAATTCTGTTCATCTGGGAAGATCTGGGCCACAATTTTTACGTCAAGAGTCCTATCAAAGCTCTGCGACAGAAACAGATGAGCATGAAAAAGATGGTTTTAGGTACCCTAGAAGACGGCGAGGTATTCCAAAGAGGCTAGGACAAGCCCAGGTAGCCAAAGAAAGCAAAAACAATGGTTTTGTTGGTGAAGAGAGGCGTCTCTGGTTGTACATAAACAGAGTGAAAAGGGCAGCAGATACGAATATGGTCTTCTGGTTGTACATAAACAGAGTGAAAAGGGCAGCAAATACGAATATGGTCTGTGACTATGTAAAACCAGGATAGGTTTGGAGCATGATATTCTGGTTAAAGAGATACCCTCACACCCGCAGCATCTTAAGAGGTTTTTAGTTATAGCCCCAATGTCACAAGAAGGATGAACTATATGACCCAAAATTTTGGCCCCAAAATGTTGGTATTACAAGATTTCAATTTGAAAAACATAAAGACTTTTTATCAGAATCCAGGTTATTTCAACAGAATTAAATGACATTCAACCTTCAAAAAATAATGTTAATTATGTAAAAAATGTGCCCAAGAATTGTAATTTTAGTTTGTTAAGTATAAATACGCAATGTCTGAGAAATAAGCTCCTACAAATTGAGGCTAATAATTTTAACTATAACATACTATGTTTTAGCGAGCATTGGATGACAAGTCAGGAAATCAGCCAACTTAAAATTGCCAATTATACATTAAAGGCATGGTTTGCACGTAGGTACCATGGACATGGGTGTGTGTGCTGCACTCGATTCTATCGCAGATCAATTCATTCCCAGGGATGACTTACAAAGTATATCTGTGGAAATGGAGTGCGAAATATGCGCAGTGCAAGCAAACAGTTTAAAAACTATAATATTTTCCCTATATCGTCCGCCTACAGGTAATTTCAATATTTTTCTAGACATCTTGAAAAAAATGTTACAAAATGTAACCAAATCAAAATTTTCTATCTTTATCTGTGGACTTTAACATTAATTTCCTAGATAATAATGCACAACTGCAGGAGCTATTTGATCTTATTAACTCTTATGGCTTCTCTGCTTTAAATAAAGAGAGCACTAGAAACAATGCATGTTTGGATAATGTTTTAACAAATGTGTGTGAATGTAGCTGTCGGGTAATAGATGTGGGCTTCTCCGATCATTTGGCTGTATTGGCTGAGTGCACCATACTCAACTACATAGAGGCACCAACGGTAAGTAGTTACTGCAGGCCCATAACCAGATGGGGCCTAGACCACTTTAGATTTTTGGTGAGCAACATATGCTGGGATTTCATCTCGGAAAACAATATAAGTACAGATGACAAATTGAACATGTTTTTATCATTTATAAAAAATTGTGCCGATTTAGCATTTCCACTAAAAAAATTTATTCACAAAAAAGATAAACCCTTAATTTCCTGGTTCACAAGGGACCTGAAAGCCAAACGTGACCTCTTACATTTCTATAGGGACTTACACAAAATGTATAAAACTCAAGAGACTAAACGTCTTCTTAAAGACTACACTAAACTTTATCGATCTGAACTCAAAAAAGCCAAAAAGGAGGCAAATGATAACTATATAAAGAACAATAATTACAGCCCTAAATCAATTTGGGAAACAGTAAAACAAAATTCTAATTTGGGTAATAGGAAGTCAGATACAGTAACAAACTTGGATGCGGAAGAAGTCAATAACTTCTTCGTGGATGTTCCAAGAAATCTGGTCAATGGTCTGCCTGCAGCCAGTTTATCGGCAGAGCATTATATGAATGCATATACTGGTTTGAGACTGCATAATATTAATAACTTGTCCTTCTCATTTAGTGAAGTATCTTATAACGAAGTTAGGGAGATTTTAAAAAATCTGAATAATAAAAACAGTCGTGATTATTATGGTCTACAGTAAAATGATCAAAATTATTTCAAATGAGATAGTGTTGCCACTTACAAAACTTATAAACATGTGCATTCGAGAGTTAAATTTTCCTTCAGTTCTACAAATAGCTAAGGTTGTTCCAGTCCACAAAAAAGGTCCCACAAACCAAGTTAATAACTACAGGCCAATCTCAAGAGTTCCTATATTCTCAAAAATAATTGAAAAGGCTTTAAAAAATCAAATTTCTACATATTTTGAAAACAATAACCTATTCAACTCTAATCAATTCGGCTTCAGACGTTATTACTCAACGGTTATGGTTATTAATAAGCTTATTGAGGTGGTAAATTCCGGTTATGAATGAATACAATGGTGAATACATAGGAGCTTTGTTTTGTGACCTCAGCAAGGCTTTTGATTGTGTCTCCTTCAATCTGTTAGCGATGAAATTGGGCTACTATCGTTTTGATACGAAGAGTGCAAATCTTATACTGTCTTACTTAAAAAACAGGAAACAGTTTGTGGAAGTTAATGGACATCAGTCGAGCCTGCAGGAGGTGCTTTATGGTGTACCACAGGGTTCAGTGCTGCTTTTTCTCGTCTACATAAACGACTTGGGAAGCTGGGATCCCAGTGCTGACCTTGTCCTATTTGTCGATGGCACAAATGTCCTTAAAAAAGCACTTAGCCCTCATGAAATTGAGGCAGATCTGAGGGAGACACAGTTAAGTCACAGATTGGTTTACCAGCAACCAGTTAAATCTTAACCAGTCGAAAACGAAAGTAGTGTATTTCTCACTTCGTTTTTTACAGCATTTGGAATGTCCCAGTTCAGTGTGTTTCTTGGGCGTACACATTGACCCAAAATTGACTTGGAATGATCATATCAGTGAGTTGTGTGCTAAGGTGGCGTCGGCGTCGGGTGTATTTGCATTGGGAAATTTAGTGGATGTGATATCTGAAAAAGTTATTTTAACTATATATTATGCATGCATTGAGTCTAGAGTCTCTTATGCTCTGCTAGCATGGGGCCATGCGCCAAATGCTAAAAGAATTTTTAAGCTGCAGAGAAAAGCAGTTAGAGTAATTGCCAAATTGCATTATAAAGCCGACTGTAGGCATAGTTTTATTGACCTAGGGATTCTAACAGTCCCATGTCTGTTTATACTGCGGTGTCTTCTGTATGTAAGGGAAAATACTCACAAGTACACAACACACAGCAGTGTCCATGTCCATTTTACTAGAAATAATGAATTAATATATACTGCATACCATAGAATAAATAAAATAAAAACAGACATTTCTTATTATGCTCCTAAAATGTTTAATGTGTTGGCAAACCCTGTAAAAGTGTTACCTATAAAAAAATTAAAACTACTGTTAAGAATTACTTAATTGTTAAATGTTTTTACTCAATTGATGAATTCCTCATAAATAGTTTCTCAGACTTGTTAGTCCCATAAGTTTTAAACAATAATATTGTTCAGAATAATTGTGTATACATTATTATATATCCCAATTGTTGTACTACTAGAATATTTTATAATTCGACTTTTAAATGCTTGGGTATCTACAACCTTTTGACATATGTGAACACCTTGTGTTATTATATGAATAAATCGAATTTGAGTTATTTCCCTTTATCATGTCAAATGTGTAATCTTCTAATATATGGCAATTTGTTCATTATCCTCTATTTCGTATAAATTTTCATTACAATATTCTAAAAATAGTTTCCATATATATTTTACTCCTTTTGGTGCTAAGTGGTGTTAGACATTGACTTTGACATTGATTAACTAACAAACAAAATTTTAAATGAGAGAAGAATTGTTAAGAATTAGGTACAGGGTGCTCCCTATAATGTCGCCCCCCTTTAACTTTTTTATATTAAGTGTCCTAAAAAAATTAAAAGTATGGTTATGTAGGTACTGAAAAATACTTTTTTTCTGGGTATAAAAAATATTGGAAAAATGGTCAGTATACAGGGGAAAACAAAAAGTTATTTTTTTTCAATGGAACACCCTATAATTTATTTTTCGATTCCTCGTAAAATTCTAAGCATATTTTATGTATGACGTTATACCTCTAGAGTTAGTAGTTTCACAGCTATAAACAGTTGAAAATCGGTAATTTGGCTACTTTTCACCCTGGTAGCAAAAAGATCACTACAGATGGAGTAAAATGAATTTCACATTCCTATCTTAACTTTCCAAGAACTATCTGATGATGCTAACTGGTGGTACCTACCGAGGTACCAGATTTGGTACCCATGGTACCGCCTGTCAGTTAGTACCGTCAGATAGCTCTTGAAAAGTTAAGATAGGAATATGAAATTCATTTTACTCCATCTCTAATGATCTTCTTGCTACCAAGGTGAAAAGTAGCCAAAGTACCGATTTTCAACTGTTTATAGCTCTGAAACTACTAACTCTAGAGGTATAACATCATACATAAAATATGCTTAGAATTTTACGAGGAATTGAAAAATAAATTCATATATAGGGTGTTCCATTGAAAAAAAATAACTTTTTGTTTTTCCCTGTATACTGATCATTTTTCCAATATTTTTTGCACGCAGAAAAAAAGTTTTTTTCAGTACCTACATAACCATACTTTCAATTTTTTTGGGACACTTAAAATAAAAAAGTTAAAGGGGGGGCGACATTATAGGGGATCACCCTGTACAACCTACGTCACAATTTTATTTTTTTGTTACGGTTTCTGAAGTAAACTATTATACCATTATTTTTAATATTTCAATTTTATTTATGTGTGAATATCCTTTCCGAAAATGTATCTTGTAAGTATACGATTTTTTTCGAAAATTATAAAAAATGTAAATATTAAATAAATTGTGTGTATTCGAAAATTTGCTATATCTCATTCATTACTAGTCACACATTAACTTATGTCATTTTGAATCAATCAAATACCAGTACTTTTGATAAAATTTTAGTTTTGATGCTATAAAATTTCATTTCTTGATTGTTTTCCTTTTCATATAAGTATAATATCACTGGTAGTGGAAGCCAGTGTTTCTGCATACGAGAGGAATATATCTTAAAAGGAAATGATATGACGAAAATATTACACAACTTATACGAGAGAATTTTATAACAAGTAATATTCAGCTTTTTACGAATAAATGAAATAAGAAATCTATTCTTATCGAATCTCATTCACCGTTGAATTATTAACCAAAAATTTATCTTGTAAGTATATGAATTTTCGAAAATTATAAAAATTGTAAATATTCAAAAAATCGTGTGTATTCGAAAATTTGCTATATCTCATTCATTACTAGTCACACATTAACTTATGTCACTTTGAATCAATCAAATACCAATACTTTTGATAAAATTTTAGTTTTGATGTTATAAAATTTTATTTCTTGATTGTTTTCCTTTTCATATAAGTATAATATCACTGGTAGTGGAAGCCAGTGTTTCTGCATACAAGAGCAACATTTTTTAAAAGCAAGAAATCTGTCGAAAATATTAAACAATTTGTAGGGGAGAATTTTATCAGGAGCTGCTTACGAATAAATCAAATAAATTCAAGTTCAAATTCAAAATATGCTTTATTGTCTAAGAATTAAAATAATCTCATTGACAAAGCTACTAAACACTGAACAAAACCACAATATTAAAATAACAATTCTCATTCTATTCTCAGTTGAGTTGTGTTAAACGTCGCTCTGTTTATTTGGCTTATTAAAAGTGGATTAAATTTAGTATAATTGGTGTATTTGGTGTCATCTTGTGTGTAAAAATGTGACATTTTCAAATTGAAAATCAGTTCTTTTATCATGCTTGTGATAACTGTGGAAGAGTGAAAAATCCCGAGTTTTAATTGCCATTAATGCAAATATTTCAAATAAATGGCCAATTTCTTATCAGTAAAGGATATTATTTATCGCTCTTTACCATTGTTTAGCTTATCTTTAACATCTCTCTTTTGTGCTGATAAATGCTAAATATTCTGGTTGTTTATATTTGTTGGGAATCTCTAAGGAATCACTGCTTTGTATAGGATGTATGTTGCAGCGTGGGCGTTTTTTATATTACCATTAAGGATATATAAACAAGTCTGACAGGACCGTACTCGAAAATATGACTGATACAGACACATTATTTAAATGCTGTCCAAAAACTAAGAAGACAGACAATTATTTTTGTGTTGTTTGCTGCAATATTTTTCACAGGAGCTGTACGGAAAGCCTACCCTTTGAAAAAATCGCCAGACATAAGATTTTGTGTTCTAAAAAGTGCGGCGAAAATTTAACGGATGGTACTAGCGACGAAATTAACAAATTAAGATTAGAACTTAAAAAACTTCATCAAGAATATAAAGAAAAGCTAGAGCGCCTTACAACCCTACACGAGGCGGAGATCTAAAAAAATAACTTATGGAAACACAGCGGCTACTGAAAGAAAAAGACGACTTTCTCAGGAGAGAAAAAAGACGCACGAGAGATTTTACTGATGATGTGTTTGAAACGGAGAACAAGTTTGTGGAACAACTTAAAGAAAAAACGGAACTAATTGCGACGCTAAATAGAGACATCATTTCTTTGAACAATAAAAATTTAAAACTGAAGGAGGAGTTCAGTCATATTGCTAAAAAATATGATGAGCTTAAGAGGAATCTGGCTGAACTCAATGAAGTGAACACGAATATGGTTGATACAATTAGGACTCTTGAGCTGGATAATTCAGCTTACTCTAACGAACTTCTATTACTACGAAGTGAGCTAAGAAATCAGGAAGATAAACTAAAATGAGAAAAAAGGTGAAGTCGAACAGGTAAATACATTACCCTCAAGCAGGCGCGGCTCGTGAGTGTATTGGCAAGTGGGTCAAAGGTGGAAAGAGGCGCATGCCAGAATAGCGTCGAAGGCGAAAAAATTTCCGGGTGCCACGCCCAAAATGTCATATTCGTAACTCCAGTTTTAGTCCATAACGAATTATCGGTACAAAACAAAATACAGGGAAAATAAAAATATGCATTTTTTACGTTGCATCCGTAACTACTATCAGGAATATTGTGCATAGCTGGCTTAAAATACCTGTTAATTTCTTTCCCACTTATCTTTTGTGGTTTGTTTAGGTCTAGATGGTTTCGGGCGTCCATTTTCTTTTATTTCTAAACGCTTTTCAAACGTCAATGTGCCGCTTATTTTACACTGAAGTATTTCTTGAACAGAAGCCATTGGTAAATAATTATTGTTTATAACTCTAAGTACTTGCACTACATTTACCACTAACCAAACGCCACAATGCAACAATGTCTAAATTAAAAAAAAAAAGTTAGGAAAAGTAAAAGCAAACTATAATCTATAATTTAAATAAAAAACCAATCAAAAGCCTCGCGCCGGTCGGCCTGCTATAATCGATAATAACAACTAAATATCATATAAGTTTTTGCAAATGCAATGCCTAACTCAATATCAGCCAATTAATATTCGTTTTTCTTTGTCTAACCCGTAACCCAAATGTTTGCAATATAATATTTTATCCCTCCGAACGGTTCGAGTGTGTTTTCATAAAGGTCAGGCAGCATGCGAACATGCAAGCGCCAAAAGCACTATCATTGGCCGGCCGTCGACAATTTCGTCAACTATGTGTCTCTTTTTAACTCCTTAGAAAGCGCGTAACTACGCGGTCTGTCTTAGTTTCGGTTCTCTAATTGCCGTAAAAAGCCATAAGGTGAATTTAAAATACGGCCGGGCATCCAGTATCAACCGGACAAATTGGGGAGTTTTCGCGTGACACTTTTTAAAAAATAACTATCAGCTGAAAATTAAATTAAAATTAGGTGGGTCATTGACCAAATGACCTTACTGAGAAGCCGCGCCTGCCCTCAAGTAGGTCTAAAATGAGAATTAGGAAGCACCAATTGTTGATTGACGGTGAAAGCGGTAGTGTTGCGGGATGTTCTTCGCTGTTAAAAAAAATTTCATATGCCGAATTTGACATTAACTCACAACACAAAAAAGGTATCTTGTTTAGTGACATTGTTGATTTGTCCCTGGAGTATAGCAAACATTAATTTGACAAATAATGATTATGTTATTGTATTTATCGGTTGTGAAAATGCAAAAAGGGGTGATCCAATTAAAAAGCAATGTGTTAATAAATTATTGGCTTTGGCGCAAAAAACGAATTTAGTTCTTATTGGATCTGCCCTTGCATATAATAGAAAGGTATTAAACAATTTCATATACGAAGGTAATGCTGTGATTCGAAGTTACATTAAGGATGATAGTGCTGTTTTTTTATCTTTGGACAGTTCTATGCAGGATTATGAGAGATCTTGGTATGGTGATGCTTCTTACGGTGGCAAGGTATTATTATGCAAATTTCTATGTTCGCATTTTCTATGTACTACAAATGTAGGTTCTGTATCAACAAGAGTTGACACGGAGATTCTTGCAGGCACTAAGAATAATGATCAGATTGATTGGGAAACAATACTTTTTTCGGGTAGAACATGTCGATAACGTCTCATTTATGTTACTTAATATTCAATCTGTTCGAAACAAAACTGACGAGTTGACGCTATTTTTAGATAGTATTGACAATACGCATTTTATACTTTTGACAGAGCATTGGCTTGCTGTGCAGGAAACTCTTTGTCTGCCTAATTATTGTGTTTTGTCCAAATTTTGTAGACGTACTTATCTCCACGGAGGAACTATGATATTGGTTCGAAATGACATGCGCAGTTTATACTCCTTTGTTGAGGAGGAATTTGAGTTTTCTGTGGTTCGTTCGACTAAGCTGAATGTTTTTATTGTATGTTTGTATAGATCGCCTCTTTCTGATTTTAACTCGTTTCTGAATAAGTTGGCGTTGCTTCTCTCGGGAATTCCTTTGCACGCATTTATAGTTTTTGCGGGAGATTTAAACGTTGATTTTGCAAATAAAATGAATTTACATACCCAGTTACTATCAAACCTTTTTGACTCATTGAATTTGTTTATGCATGTAGAGGGGTATACTCGAGTTAGCACTACCTCATCAACATTATTAGATTATTTTTGTACTAATTTTGTCAGGGAGTGTGTTGTAACTTCTGTTGTGAATGCTGGTCTCTCTGACCATGAAGCTATTGTTAGTACTATTAAATTTAAGTTAAGTAAGCGGAATTGTGTACAGAAACGCAAAGGTAGACTTTACACAGGAGGCAATTTTAATAAGTTTTCACGGCTCTGTCTAAATGAAGATTGGGAAAACATATTTGTTTCAAGTAATCCTCTTGAACGATTTCATCACATTCTTTCAAAGCATTTTGAACATGCATTTCCACTCAAAATAATTAAAAATAGAAAAAGAAAACCTTGGTTCACTAGGGGGTTAAAAGTTTCATCTCGCAATATGCGTTGCCTTCATTCCCTTAGGAAATATTTCATTCAGTACCCGTGGTTCATGAGTTATTTTAACAGATATCGTTCGAGTTACAGGAGAACTATTAGATTGGCAAAATAAACATAATTATGATAGGCGTATTGCAACATCTAGCATCAAACAAAAATAATGTTGGACTATTGTTAATGAGCTTAACGGGAGATGTCCAGTGACCACGTATTCGGACTTAAGACCTGATGAATTAAATGACTTTTACTGTTCCATTGCTGCCAAACTAAAAAGTACATGCTCTACGCCGAGAGATCCCCTGCAATACCTCAGAGGTTTGAATGTTGCAGAGTCTTTTTATTTTCAACCGACTGATGCCACGGAGATCAAAAGAGTATGCTGTGAAATAAAAAATAAGAAGACATCAGGATGGGATGATATTTCTGTGAGGGTGCTTTTAAGGCTTCCCGATTCTGGGTTTC
>MU190337.1:4207-18240 GCA_016904865.1 Pissodes strobi
ATTTAAAAAAAGAAAGTTGATGATGATCCCTTGAAGACGAAACGTCGGATTTCAAATTGGATATCATGATTGGATAGAGCGGAAAAAGTGGCAATGCAAAAGTGTAATTAGATTTGAAATCCGTTTTTAAATAAGCCCAGGAAAAAAATAAAACGATTTTTCAAAATTTCGGTTTTTTCCGGATATCTCCGTAAATACTCGGAATTTTAAAACTTTCTAAACGGCATATTGTTAGGCACCTAAATGCGCAATTTTGCCTTAATTTGACCGACACTGTATCTCTGACGGTTTTCGAGTTCCCCATACATAGACACGAATTCGAGCCACCCTGTACAGAGGACCTCTTCCCACAAAAAAAGCCTCCAGTTCCCCAATCTTATTCCTCAGAGAGCATATGTTCAAGAGAAATATATTCAGCCGGAAGGTGGCGGAATCTTGTCCCTGTCTACCTTTCTGGGTCCGCAAGATTGCGGTTTGCCCAAGGTCGACGTCTCTGTAGATTCATAAAAAAGTTTAGCCTAACTCCATTTGGCCACAATGATGGGTCCAAAATGTTCTCTTTGTTTTCTTGGGGCACTCCAATTTTGAAAGAGCTGACCTGTTTCTCTTTTTTAGTTTGCATTTTTTCGCAGATAACATCCTTGTCTAGGAATTGCACAACATTTTCAGATTTCGTCCGGTTTGATAGGCCTGATACAAATATCCATTGCATTTTTTGAGCAACTTGTCACAGCTCATCAGTACTATTTGTGCCCTTTATTGGTGGTGGGCGGTTTATATTAGCTCTACCTCTTTCGTTTTTGAATGCAGAATCCTGCCTAGCACGATTCGTCTTGAAACCTCTACGTTTTTGGGTGATCCAAGTTCCTTCCGCCGTGCTTGATTTTGGTTCTTGATTATCTTCTCTCACCTCGTTTTCCTTCCGTACTTGCCTGTTTTTATTTTGGTAGTTTGATTTATTGGATGGTTTGGGTAATTCTTTCGAATCCACTTTTAAACTACTAGAGTGCGAATAATTTTCGATATTTTGGATCTCGATATAGGGAATCGCACTATTCTCAGCGCCATCTAGCGAGCTACCGAGAGACGGATGATTTTCCGTATTTTGGATTTCGGATCTAGAAATCCCCCTACTCACAGCGCCATCTATCGTAGATACTCCCAAGTCAGCCTCCAGGTGTGGAGGGGAGTTAGGGGAACTTGGATTTTTTATTTCATTTTCCAGCTTTTCTTTGCTTATAGCAATTTTAGCCTCATACCTCTGTTTCCAAAGGGCAGCATTTTCATGCAGGACCTTGTTTTTGTCTTCCATCTCGGCCAATAACCGCTTCAAATACTCGATTTCAGGATCCTTTCTGAAACTAACCTCCAAGTCGGCATCACAACACTTGATTCGTGATTTACCTATGAACTGGACGTTTTCGCTCCAATCACGTCTTACGCAAGAATTGTGAAAGATCTTTCCGCAGTTTACACACACAATTACACTGGTATATTTCTTTTTGTAACATTCAAAAGCAAACTTAACATTTTCGTCACCTTGACGTGTATTCTCTGTTGCCGCCATCGGAAGAAGGCCGACAACGCGCGACAACGACGTGATGCAAATTTGCTTCCGAACGACTGTGAACTGAATTTAATATTAACATAAGAACCTGTCGGAGTCGCATTGTCGGGCTGCTTCCGTTCTATAAATAGCTCACGTATCTAGCATGTCTGCTTCACCCGTTGCCATAGCAACCATCGTAAATAAATCTGTATATTGCAGTGCAATTATTGATCTTGCTGTTTGCGATTCCCACGTGTTTCGTGACTGTATTGAGTGTCGAAAACCGCCCGCAACGGCCGATCTTATGACAAGTTATTCAGCGCGCTACGTTTTATAGTTAATTATCTTTTATGAGTATTATCGCACTCATTTTGATTAGAAATTTTTTGTATTTTTAAGAAATGTAATTTGAGAAATTGCACTAATTTTGATTAGAAATTTAGATTATAAAAATTTTATTTAATTAAAAATATTTTTACTTCAAAGTAATGAAATTTTAGAAAATGTAGGTGAAGCGGCGCTTCACCTGCGTCCAATGACGAGCCGCCACTGATTTAAATATAAATAATGTCAATTGTCAACACATATGTAATAGACACAGATAGTAAAAAATTTGACTTACAGCAACAGACAAAACTAGTAACAAGTTAAAAAATAAAAATATACACAAAGCAAACGCCGCATCACATGTCATTCTCACAGTATACCCGTCATAGTGCATCCTCGAGGAATTCCAGGATGGTGTAATAAGCTTTCTCAATTAGCAGCTTCTTTAGCTGTCTCTTGAATACCTTGGGGGATGCTGAACTTTTGATATAAGGTGGGAGATGGTTAAAGATATTTATACTTTCGTAGAAGGTTGAGCGCCTCGTCAGCGCTGAAGTAGGCTGGGGAAGACGGAAAATCCTGTTATTCCTGCTAGGATACCGGGAGCTTCTCATCGTGAACCTCGACTCTTATTTAAAGACAATACAAGCAGTCTCGAGGATATAAAAAGATGGAAGAGTTAATAATTTCTCTTGACGAAAAAAAGGTCGACACGGGTCTCGGGGACCAGCTCAACAAATATATCTAACGGCCCTTTTTTGAATAATGAAAATCATTTGAATCATGAAGCCGCTTGCACTTCCCCAGAAAGCAATTCCATACCGAAGATGGGATTCAAAAAGTGAATAATACACCGACTTGCCAAGCCTAGGGCCCAGCTCCTGAACAGCGATTCTAACAGCAAAACAACTAGATGATAGCCTACTAGCAAGTTGATTTATGTGTGAATGGAACTTAAGATCTCCATCTATGAAAACTCCAAGAAATTTGCTGTCAGGCCTGATCTCAACTGGAGCATTATTAATGAATATGTTTGCAAGATTACATTTTAAACATATCAATTTTGTCTTTGTGGGATTGGGTGTTAACAAGTTAGAGGCACACCAAGTTTTCACGCTTTGGAGATCCTCCAAGATGATTTTTTGGAGGGAACCGGGGTCCAGAGCCTTCCACAATATGGTGGTATCATCAGCGAATATGGTGAACTTACCGCGAATAGGAAGATTAGGGAGATCATTTATGTAAAGCAGAAATAGGATTGGACCCAAAACCGAACCCTGTGGCACTCCGTGATCAATGGATTTGTAGGTAGAGCAATTAGGCCCTATGAAGACACGTTAACGACGACCAAGCAAGAACGATGAAAACCAAGACAAAGAAACTCCCCTGAATCCATAATGGTACAATTTCCGCAGCAGAATTTCGCGACTAACACAGTCAAACGCCTTTGACAGATCACAAAAAACTGCTGCTGAGATCTCACCATCATTAATATGTGAGTACAAATCATGCACTAAATGATAAATAGCATCATCGATACTAGTGCCCTCCCGAAAACCAAATTGGCACCCACTCAAGATGTCATTAGCCCGTATAAAGGAGAGCATGCGCGTTTTCACGAGCTTCTCTATAATCTCAGACATGGTGGATAGGAGTGAGATGGGGCGGAAGTTAGACGGGTTGTCTGGTGTTCCCTCCTTATGGATCGGAACAACTTTTGCCGAACCTAGACATGAAGAAAAAACTTCCATGTCCCATGCCCCGTTCACTGCCCTCACCAGAACCATCAACATCTGGTAGGTTGAGAAAAATGTTTGCAGAAAGACTATCCTCTCCTGAGCTGTTTTTATTTTTGATTGAGTGTAAAGTAGTCTTTATTTCTTTGAGATCAGTTGGGAAAAACAAAAATGAATTTGGAATATTTATATGAGATAAATAATCTATTGGATCAACCGAAGGTTGGAGTTGCTGTTGTAGGTTACTGGCTATACTACAGAAAAAACTATTGAATGAATCCGGGGAACTGAGAGGAGTTAAAGCAGGACGATGAGCATTTTTTTTACGTATGTCATTCACAATAGTCCAGCATTCTTTTTGTGAATTGTGGCAGTTGCTTAGGCGATCTGAATAATATTTCTCTATGGATAATTTTATTAAGCGACAGAACATGGAGCGATATTTGGCAAAATACTCATTAAAACCTGGGCATGAAGTGAACTTTCTGATCATACGCAGTGAGCGAAGATTCTTAGAAGAAATGGTTAGACCCTTAGTAAACCAGACTTTTTTTGACTGTTTTTTAGATTTAATTTTAGTTATTGGGAAAGCCTTGTTTTCCCAACTAACTTAGTATGGAAAGCAGATATTGTATCTTCAGAATCTAAAATAGAGACCCAGCAAGAGGAGGCACATAAATTGTAGAATCGAGCATAATTGTTTTTGCCAAAAATTCTGCCAGAATGTATTAGAGATTTTGCCTCTTGAACGATGGGTTTTGAGATCTTGAAAAAAATCGCTTCATGATCCAATAATGTTGCATTCTCAACTGTATAACTAGCAAGTTCATCACACAAATTAGAACACACATAGTCGATGGTACTAGATGAGAACTGAGTGATGCGCGCCGGCGATCTAACATGCATTTGCAAATTATATGAGTCGAGTAAACTAGATAGCCGCACTGTGCAAGCACAACTCTTTTCATCAAAGTTTATATTTAAATCTCCGGTTAGAATTATGTGTGCTGAGCTCGACATGTTTGATAGGATATACTCCAGCCCTACGAAAAGTACATCACTGTCAGAGGTAGGTCAGCTATAAATGCAAATTACATATAGTTTGTGAGATTTTGAAAAAAATATGATAAATTCGAACGCGAATTCTTGTAGTAAGTGGTCGAACTTTGTTATCGATTGAAATGAGTTCTGCTTTAGAAAAGTTTCGTTGACTAGGATTAAACAGCCACCATGGGTTGACTGGGATCTACAAAATTTTGATAATATAACATAATTTGATATAAAACATAGTTCATTCTGCTTCAGCCAGTGTTCCGTCAATAAAACTATGTTGGGGAATTTGTATTCATTTAAGAAAAGAAAGAGTTCATTGGTTTTATTCCTTAGTGATTGAATATTTAGCAGCATAATTAAATAAAGTTCACATTTATTATCATTTACTATAAGTTCACTACTTTTTTCCTCCTGGATTGGTATAAAAAAGTGTTCATTTCTGCAAAAAGTGACTGTTCCTCACATGAATCCACCACTGGCAGTTCAGGTGAATTGTGCACACTCTTGGTCGAATCTTCTGAATTGGGAGTTTTTTGTTGCTGATTGCAGAGATTGGTGCCATATCTTTTTGGATGAAACAAGCTACTAAATATTCTGCTAAATGTTTTTTGTGGTTCGGTTCTCGAGAAGTTAGAGGCAGGAACGTTGCACTCGATATTTCCCTGAAGAAATTCCCAAGTAAAAAATTTTGAGCAGCGACCATTTATTTAAAACTGGTCGATTAGGAGTAAGGTATGGACCGATTAAAACTAAGTTTGTATGCTGGAAGTTAATGAGCTTATTTTTTAGGTCAGCCTCGCACAATTTTTTACCATTATAAGAGTCCTGAGGGTCGGCGAATAGGAACACACTACACTACATTAACTTCCTAATTATTCTGCATTATACAATTAAATAATGATAGTTAAGGACTGATTGTTCTGGTACAAGCTGTGTTTCCACAAATATATATTGTAATTTCAGAGCTGATAATACTTAGTAATATCTAAAATAATTAAAATTTTAATATTCGCATACTGTCTGCTTAAAGTAAACATAGAAGTCCTTAAGAATTTTATTTTGTGGCTTTATAATAATAATGCCTACTTACTTATTTACTTAAACTGCCATTTGACTCTACGTATAATAAGTTTTAGCAAAGAATATTATATGCTACGCAAAAGTAGAATATTCTTTGGTTTTAGGTAGCCAAACAATCAATCAATAATCATTTATTTATCACATTTAACAATAGTATTATGTCCTACTTCATAGTTCATTCTGTATTACTTATATTTACAGTTCGTGCTTTTGGCCCTGGCTCTTGCCTGGAGCATCTCAAAGCCGCACAGCCTGCAAATAATAATCCCTTCGTACGGAAGGGGGGTCGGTGGAAGCGACCCTCAAACTATGGTTCGTAACCAGCCTGTTTTACTAACAATACTTGGGATTCAATCCCTTCAATGGCGTTTTAGTGTCTCTCGATTATGCATCGTGTGTTACTGAACACTGGGATTTCTGTGGGCGAGATTTGTGGGTAGAACACGTGGAGAAAAATACGCAAAACTTCACGGTTCTTTGGTTTATCTAGACGTATATACAACACAAATACACTTAAAACATGTACTGTCCTTGTGAGGGAGGAGTAGCAATGGAATCAAGGTAGGGCAAGGCATCGCAAGCCATAATTCCACGCAGGGAGTCAAGGAGCACAGGTCTCTGTCGCGTCCTTCGAATGTCTATGAACCTGAGTCGACTTAAGGTATGGTTCCGCTAGTGCGTCGGACGTATGCAGTGGCTGCATGCGTCCGACGCACAAGCGGAACCATACCTTAACCCATCTCGTCTTATGCATCTATATTTATGTGTGCTATATATTCATATTTTTACCAGGATTACATAATATATACAGTATTTACAGAGCAAAGCTTTACAAATTCATGTTGCCAGGGGTAAGCCTGCCTTAGACAGACATCAATGGTTAAACGTAAACGGTAACGACAAATTGATTCGCTTGCAACGAAGGAAGTTTTTGCAGGATAGAGCTTTTGCATTTAGGTGTTATTTATATCTCAAGGGGGCTACGTTCCAAATAAAATAAGGTTGTTTTACCAAAATTGGGCCGTGAGATACATGGTGATCAGGGTCGTATCGGGAGTCAGCCATATGCGCTGTCTCCGGCGAGCCACGAATTCCGGTATCATAAAAACTGCACGCTAGACGGTCCATGAATTCACGCACGTATTCTATGCCCGCCCAGTTATGCAGGTCTCGAATTCTGGTCCGTATGCCCGCGGAAAACACGGCCCTCAGGTGCCGGTTTTGCATTACCTGAATTGACTTTAGGTGACTTTCAGCCACAGAGCACCACACTGGCGCGCCGTACAAGAGAGTCGGTCTTGTAATGGCCTTATACAGTATGAGCTTGTTCGTAGGGCTAAGAACTGATCTATGTTTAATCAACATTCCTAGTTTGTTAATTACCGTCATGTTCCTAGTCCTCACGTGTGCTACATGGTTGTGGAACCTAAGTCCCCTGTCTAGTACGATCCCAAAACATTTTACCTGGTCCTTGGCTACTATACCGGTATCTCCTATTCTTAGAGGAAATACTTCGGGTCTGGATCTCTTACGCGAAAGTATACCCAGTTCGGTTTTCCCGGCGTTGCGTCTAATTTTCCATTTTTCGTAGTAGCCAAGGACTAGCTTCATGTGTCGACTCAGGTTGTCGACTGCGGCCTGTGCATGAGGGGCGCTAGTGTGTAGAACGGTATCGGCTACGTAGAAGGCCGCAGACGAATCTGGTTGGGATGGAAAATCAGCTATACAATAGCCGAATAGTTGCGGCGATAGTACTGTTCCCTGCGGCACTCCAGTTTCGACCGGTCGTGTGGACGAGATCGCGTTGGCAAGGTATGACCCAACGAGCGCTACTAGATAGAGTGAGTACTCATACTCAATGAAGAGTTTGTGTAGCAGGCCGTCGTGCCACACCCTGTCGCACGCCCTTTCTATGTCAAGGAGAAGCAGGGCTGTGCAATGCCTTTGGTTAAAGCTGTCATAGATACCCTGTACGATCTTCGCAGCGAGCATACTTGTGCTATGTCCGCTGCGAAAACCGAACTGCTCCCTAGGGAGTATGTCCAGCTTTATGGCCGCTCCGCTAAGCCTTGGCAACAAGAGCTTCTCGGTGACTTTGCTGAGGGTACTTAGGAGTGAGATGGGTCTATATGATCCCGTAAGAGACGGATCTTTCCCCGCTTTGTGGAACAGTACTATGCTTGCTTTCTTCCAGGAAGACGGGAAGTACTGCAAGCGAATTATGGCATTGACGATATGCATAAATTGTATAATGGTTTTTCTGGGAAGGTTTTTCAGGAGCAGGTAAGGTATATTATCAAGTCCCGGGGCCTTATTCTTCGGTAGGTGGCTTAAGACCTTGCTGATCTCATTGGGGGTGACCAGAAGCTTCTGGAGTACCGGTGGGGGGATCGGGTAAGCGCGGCCACTGAACAGATGGACTCGCTGCGTGATTTCCCTGTGCAATGGCGTAGAGTCCGGCGCATATCTATGGATCTCCTCAAGCGAGTCCGCAAATACCTCCGCCTTTCCCTGGTCATCCAGAATATCTTGTCCTCGGTGCTTCAGCACCGGGTATTGAGGGGGGGTACTGCGGACTCGCCTGGCGAGCTTCCACAGTGAGCCGTCACTCGTGCCTAGGTCATTCACATAGCTCATCCACTTCGCACTTTTGTGCTCTCTTATGAGCCATTTAATCTGGTCATTGATCACGCTCACTCGCCGGCTCTCGTTCTCATTCCTGCTTCTTTGCCTCCTACGTCTCAAACGGTTCCGGAAATTGATAAGATTAAGGATCTCATCAGGAAGAGTTTCCACGAATGGCCTTTTCCTGACTACCGGACTTATTGCGTCACGTACGCGCTGTATGTTGGATGTTAGGGTGTTAACTTCAGTCTCAAGCTCCTGGATCGTGTCGATTTGGCCAGGGATGACCGTGACCTCGTTCAACCTCTCCCGTTACATCCTCCAGTCAGAATTCTTGTACGAGATAAATGTCTCGTAGGCTACCGGCTGCATGTCGAGCCTTAATGTCGGCAGGCTAATTCCGACTGGAAGATAGTCCGAGTTAAGGTCACTAATCACTTTCAGCGCGTCTAGTCTATTCATCCCCCGGGAAATCGTTATGTCCAGGTATGAAGGTCTGAAATTTCCACCATAAGAATAATATGTCGGGGCGTTTGGGCGATGATATCGGATGTCCAGATTATTTTCTATTATACCGTGTAACACACGGCCTTTGGGTGTTGTCCTGTTATCGCCAAATGCAGTGTGTACATTAAAGTCACCGATAAGCAGCGACTTACGTCCCGGTAATTTAATGAAAGTTTGCATTAAGGCGGCCACAGACTGGCGTATATGCGTGTCATACATGTATGTCATAAATGCTTGTGCGTTGATATTCGCTGGTGTGAGGGCAGAAAGTATCGTACTTGTGCGTCGCACAAGTTTTCTGTTTAAACTTGAATTCATCAAAGCGCATACATTAACGTGCATACATGTATGTCGGTGTGTGGACAAACTCCACTCGTTCTTAATATAATTGGTTAATTCAGTGTCGTGTTCTAAAATGTCCGATTTAAGAAGTTTTACAAAATAATTTATGATAGAATTCATCGAACTTTATAAAGGTGGAAAACGAAATGTAAAGATTACATGAATAGAAATAAAAAAGATGCAGCCTATGAAACGTTACTTAAACAACTACAAGAAATTGAACCAACTGCAACAAAAAAAATACCGTAAAAGCTAAAACAAATAGTATTCGTGGGAGTTTTCGACGAGAATTGAAAAAAATGGAAGAATCTAAACGATCAGGTGCAGGAACGGATGAAATATACGTGACGCATTTGTGGTGTTACGATTTATTGTTATTTTGCAAAGATCAAGAAATTCCTCGAACATCAGTCAGCAACATTGAGGATCAGGAAAGCCAGGAGGAGAGTGAACAAGAAAATAACGATGAAGGGGAAGTAAGGAAAATTCAGTTATATTTTTCAATTTTATTACATTTAAAAATATTCTCGGATATAATTAATAATAATCAATGTACCATTCTTTGTTGCCATTCTACTGCATCTTCATTTTTAAAGAAATTCATATAATATTTCAAACATAGCTCTGCAGGCTTCCGGAATTATTTTGCCCAACGACTAAAGAGAAATTAGTGTAGAAAGAAAACTTCAAATCTTCGTAATTCCTCCCAGTCGCTAAGTAGCGAAGAGTGGCTGTCAAACGTTCATGAGGTTTATAGCAGGCCTCAGTATTGTGTCCTTCCCCCGGAATTGCTAACTTAAGCAGCATAACATAACGGTCTTCATCCATCCTTAGATAGTTTCTCCAATCATCAGGTTCTAAGCGTAATTATTCCAGTAGGTAAATGTATATGTGTAAACTGTTGTCGCTTCAAAAGCCATTCCACTAGTACGTGTCTGATGATGTTTCCTTAATTTATTTCGCTTTTTTTTTAACATGTACGCATACGCCACTGATAACAATATGAACTCGTCTTCACCACTCATCGTGCACAATTCAACTACATGTTTGACACCCAAGAAGCCTCGTTTGGGGACAACGGCGCACGGCACACATATTATGTCATACATATTTGACATGCATGTATGACACACATATACGCCAGTTTGTGGTCGCCTTTAGGAGCTGTTTGTCGCCGTGGCACGCCTTGAGCATCGAGCCGTACTCATCCAGGGCGAAAAACAGCTCTTCTAGGTTGATAAGTGAATTCATTTCAATTATATTTGCCAATCGAGAGACACTAAGTGCAATGTTGTCAGAGTTAGTTGCAGACTGGCTACTTACCCTCTTCTGCTGTGGATTGATGTCCGCGTTTGCAGTCTGCGCGGCCCGAGTCCCTATTGTGTTAGGGAAGTCTCTGTCATAGTTTTTGTTTCTATGAGGCGGAGGTTGTTGAGGGCCTGTCTTGATATTTGTACCCCGGCCTCCTTGTTCGCCATCCTGCCGCCGCCAGGCCGGCTTGGCGGGCAGGGGAGCAGGGACGTATTTCCTTCTCTGCTGTTGGGGCTGTTTCTTATTGCTGGCTTGTATTTGGTTTAATTTATACAAGTAAACAGGGCAATCTTGGCTGATTGCCCTTGCCGGGGTGCAGGAGGTAATCTCATGCGGCCCGGCACACCTACTGCATTTGACTGCTTTTTTGCAGTAGGTGTACGAATGACCATGAGTCTGACAGCGTTTACACTGCATAATTGCCCTGTCACTCCTGCGATGTTCCCAAGTCACTCTAATACTCATTAGAGTGCGGACTTCCTGCTGTAGTCTCTTGAGACTTATGGTTGATGGCACTAAGACCAGATAAAGTGGGTCCCGTGTTTTCTTCATCAAGAAAATGGATTTGATGTCAATATTATAGGCGTCTGTGAGTTCTTCCTTAATTTCAGAGAGTGAGATGTCCCCATCAAGTCCACGGAGTACATAAGCTCTAGTTTTGCTCTGTCGGTCAGCATAGGAGTGGTATTGCAACTCGCTGTCGTCAAATGCTTTTTTCACCGCTAACCAATCTCTCTCCGCGCACTCAGAGGCTTTTTTGACGGGTTTTCTTGCACTATTGGAGTTGCCGGAGTATTTGCTTGAGGCATCGTCATCAAGGTCACTTAGAGGTTGATAGGTGTTTTCCAAGGGAATGGGGGGAGGGCCCCCTATGTCTAGCTGTACATTTTTTACATTATTTTTTAAATGCAGAGTTTTACAGGGCACTTTAAATATAAGATTTTCGCCTTCCTTTGCCGGGTGTGTAGAAGTTTGGGGCGGATCTACCGCTTCACAATCGCTGGCAAAGCCCCCCATAGAGGTTGGCGCCAGGGTTTTTGCAGCGTTTTTTGCGTGATTTCTTTGACTGATGGTTCAATTTCCATCTCGACTGAATGAGGCGGTGTATCTTCTCTCGAGAGCCTCTTTCTCTTAGGCAGGTTCTCTCTACCTGTATCTATTTTGGGCTTGACCTCAGTCCTTTTTGTTGTCATGTAGCCATGTTTCGCCTTTGTATGGTCTGTGGCCTCCCCAAGGGCATTGTTAATCTCTCTACTAGGCTTGTTCATAGAAGTTAGAGGGTCTACATGGCTGTCGCACTCTTTGCATTTATTTTTGTCTGCTATTAGGAACTGTCTTACTCTTCTAACCTTGGTTAGAATACGTTCTTGAAATTTTCCGTCTCTTATATCAACGGATTTAAACGAGATGTTGCTGTCCTCGTCGGACTCCTCCATTGCTATACAAGTCGGGGCTCCGTCCCCGATTTCGGTAAATAATTGTGCTATATATTAAATATATGTACACAAACTAAAGTTATAAGGTGCAAAAACACAGGTACGTATCGCGTAAAAACGAGGAATTTGAAACACGCTTGGTCTTTTTTCCTGCGGCCAAAAACAGTCTACTACCTAGAAGGGCTAGGAATAGAATGGTAGCCAAACAGATGGATGGGGTAACGCCGACATAAGTCCAAGGGGTGATTGTCTTTTTGAGTATCTAAACCCTAATAATATAGATATTATCAACATAAGCAACAAACCCAAGGTTATAAATGCAGTCAGAAAAGAAGTCCTAGACATAACTATAGCTGACTCACATCTGGGGCAATAACCAACTGGCATGTACCAGGTGAATCCTCCCTGTCAGTCCATCAATCAAGATTTGATTTACAGGCATCAGCAAATCACTCGGAAGAGACGAGAGTACCAAAATTAACCAACTGGGACTCTTACGTAGATGAGTCTAGATGAACTCCCTAGTGACCCCAAGCACCGTTGAAGAGGTAGAAACAACATCTAACAGTTTAAATAATCCAATCAGAAACTCCTACGAAAACAGTAGTCCGCAGATACGTGCCTTGGTGGAACGAGGAACTGAGTCGCTTAAAACGTGATGCCAGAAAGCTGTTCAACAAGGCAAAAATTATGGAAAACTAGGCAGAATATAGAACAGCCCTCGCAGAATACAACGTGGAACTTAGAAAATCTAAAAGGATATCATGGAGGCAATTCTACGATGACATAGCCGAGTTAGTCCCAACACACGTCTACAAAAAATTCAGAGGCTATTAGACCACGGTTGAGATAGCTGCGTTTTCGGCTCGTATAGTGAAAATACTGAAAATAAGCAAAGGGTTGTTCTTGTTTTACTAACAACTTCAAGAAAACCACATCCTAGGGTGAGTTAGATCTGCTTGTTTTCTGACTTATTCTTGTTTATATAATATATATCTAAATTATTATTTTCCCTATCTAGTTACTCATATAATCTAGGTTTTTTGGTGGGTCGAGATGTCTGACCCAGGGGGGGTTGATAATAATATGGATCAAGAAAAGGTTAATAAGATTATAGGTACAACACAAATACCAGTCAACAATGACTGGAACGATTCGGTTCAGAAAAAAAAACAAACTTTTTTTTATGATGCTAAACATACCGGTTTATTTGTCGTTTATATTGAATCGCAAGGAATGCGAGATAACGGTAATAGACAGGCTATCTGCACTTAAAATAGCACGGGAAATATTTCAACTAAATCTTAGAAACGTGAGGAAAATTAACAACAAAGGCCTTAATAGAATATCTATCGAATTTATAAATGCTCAATCAGCCAATGAATTTATAAAGAATAAAGCTCTTGCAGAAAAGGGCTATAATGTTTATAAAAGTGTGGCAAGTATAACTGGAACAGCGGAAAGAATGCGGACAAAAAATTGGCGATGTTGTCGAGTAACTTTAATATTTTTTGAGAATTAATATTGATACCTATTATTTAGACAAACACATAATTTGATATACTCATTAACTCATTGAAAATAACTGGAAACTGGAACTTTACTATTACTTCAGCTTTAATTCATAATCTATTTTACACATTGTCAATTTAAATAAATTTGCGACATTTATATCTATTTGCCCGATACATTCGGCAACAGGTGCGTGAAGTTCCCCTCGTCCTCGTGACAAAGTGCATCAAGGCGATTGGCTGCAAGTCATTTTTCCTCGCTTCGCTCCTCAAACGTCGCTGTTCCAAATAAGTTTGCCACACCGGGTAACTTTGTTACATGTAAGGGATTAGTTAGGCACATTGACCTTGATGAAAACATAAAGGATTTCGCTACTTTCTGTAAATCTAATGTCGAAATTTTAGATGCTAAAAGATTGAATCGCAAAGTACTAAAAGACAACAAAGCAGAATATGTGCCAACGGGCACTATTCTGCTTACATTTAAAGGAACAAACCTCCCACATACGGTAGATTTCTACAACCTCCCATACCCAGTGAATGTTTACATATCACC
>MU190337.1:28240-44033 GCA_016904865.1 Pissodes strobi
ATATATTACGTGTGTGAAATCCACTTTAGACAAATTACTTAATATATGCTTTATTAATATATTAATAATAATCCTCAAGCTCACTTAAACTTTATTGCCTTTATTTCTGAAAATCTATTTACATCAATATAGCAAATGGGTGCTGCTGTCAACAAAATTGTATGCCATGACAAAAGCTGACTTAACGGACATCTTGAAGTACCTACATGTAGGGATGGCAACATCGAACCAAGAAACCGATGTATCGCTACATCGATACATCGGAAAGACAACATCGATGTCTTCGATGTATCGATAAAAAAACATCGATGTTGTGAAATATCGATGTTTTTTATAGTGTAATTAAAATATTTCATATTTTTTTAATACCTGGAAGGAAATGTGTTATGTGTGACCGCTGACCAGTATAGGTACATAAATTACACGTTGCTGCTTTGGGAAGAACTAAACAAATTAAGAGAATAGCTAAAAATGTTTTATTTAAAAATGTAAATGACAAACATTAACGTTATAATAAACTAAAACATGAACATTCCCAAAAGCAAATTAAAATAAAAAAATGTATGATTATTTATGAGGTGGAAATACAAGGTATATTGATTACAATATCACCAGAATTCGTCTGGAACACTATTTAAAAACGTAATTTAGGCAAAAGTTTTCCAGACATTCATTTTTGCGTTACAGTATCTACGGCACCCGAAAACAGTCTTTCTGAAGGAACGGAAGTACAGACAACCCCAAGATATTTTGTGGCCACCTGATAGAGATTTGGATATGTGGCTTTTAAGTGTTCCCATTCCTCTATCGCATTTTGTTTTAGATTTGAAAGCGGTGCCGAAAGGTACATTCGTATTTCTGCATTAATTGTATGATCGCTATTTGTTACATGTTTTAATTTAACATTTTGTTGCTGAGTTAACGATTTATGAAAATTCCATATATCAATTTCTTTATCCCGTAAATGTGAATTGTCGTTGTCACTAGACTCAGGCGAAGAATCGTTTAACCTTCCTTCTTTGGAATTTATTTCGTTAAGGACGAGGCTATTTATTTTTTTAAGACATTTGAGGACGCAATGGGGTTATTAAAATGTACATTTTTGAATCTAGGATCAAAAAATGTACCATATGCTAATAAATTCACGCGCTCTCGCGTGCCGAAGCGATTTTCTAATTTTCTTAGGGAATCTTGACAGAACAAGAAAACACGGTATGATATTGATATTGCACGTCGGCGGGTCCTCCGAAACGAGTCGTGTCGTGACTCGTTAGCAGAGCTTTTCAACATCATGTACCGGGTGTTTCACTATAACTTTCTCAACTGACATTTTAGAAAAAATCGTTCATTGCAAAAAATAAGAGGGATGAAGTGAAGTTTTTTTTTATGGCATAGCACTGTTGTATACATAAATGCGGGATTAAACAAAGTTATATTTTTTTAAATGGAACACCCTATATATTATTGCATATTTGGATTTTGGGGAGAATTCTAGACATATTTGATAAATAATGTCCTATCCCTAATGTTACTGTTTTTGAAATGTTGACAGTTGAAAATCAACCATTTACCAAGTCTGACAGCCTGTAAAATCTAAACGGCTAAAGAAAGATAGAGCAAAATGGTTTGCACTTTCCTATCTTGGTTTTTCATAAGCTCTCGTTTGACACTAATTGTAGATTTAACCACAGGTTAAATTTAACCGGAATATCTTAACCTCTGGTTAAATAAAAAATTAGTGTCAAACGATAGCTTATGAAAAACCAAGACAGGAAAGTGCAAACCATTTTGCTCTATCTTTAGCCGTTTAGATTTTACAGGCTGTCAAACTTGGTAAATGGTCGATTTTCAACTGTCAATATTTCAAAAACAGTAACAGATAGATATAGGACATTATTTATGAAATATGTCTAGAATTCTCCGCAAAATCCAAATATGCAATAATATATAGGGTGTTCCATTTAAAAATATATAACTTTATTTAATCCCGCATTTATGGGACACCCTTTATACAACAGTGCTATGCCATAAAAAACTTCACTTCATCCCCTTTAATTTTTGTATTGAACGTTTTTTTCTAAAACGTCAATTGAGAAAGTTAAAGGTGGGGTCCATTTATAGTGAAACACCCGGTACATAACATCGATATTCGTACATTGGCCCGATGCATCGATGCATTGGTTCATATCGAACATCGGTGGAAAACATCGATGTTTCTTTTTCGATGTATCGATTTTTTAAAAACATCGATACATCGTTGCCATCCCTACCTACATGATGTATTACTGTAGAGAAAGTTCTTATTGAAGCTGCTTATTATCTAAAACAACATATCGAACTGCGTTCTGTAGAAGGCAATTTAAACATTATTAGTGATATTTTAACATATTTAGGAACACACTCTATTTTTTATATTTACAATAATTACCACAAGTTCCAAAAATTTTATCACAACAGTACAAAGTCAACCAGTTCAAAACATTTTTTGAAAACGTCGAGTCAAGAAAATGTTTATTTTTCTCTGTTTGTTTATTTATTTATTACTACACTGCCTAACAGGAAAACTTCCCAATTACAAAGCAGGAAAATATAAAAGCATAAAACATAAATGAACTTAAAAATAACAACAGTACACATTATAAAAATTCAAAGAGTTAACAAATTTCAAGCAAAAATAAAATAAAATAGATAAAAGAGTACAAATAAATGTCATATAAACCATAAACAATAACATAAAACACAAGATTAAAATCATAATTGCACTATTGCATAACATAGTACACTAGTACAGGTATTAGGGAGTGGTAGTGAAAAGGATGTTATGTGCTATTAGCGGAAAATATACAGAAATATCTGCGGATTTGTGGAATTGTGGTATTAAAGATATCAAAGTCTTTGTTATGATTATTATGAGTTCTACACATAACATGGAGTGGTGAAAAATGAAGTTTGTTTGTTCGAGCTCTTGGCAGAGAAAAGGTCAAATTTTGTCGTGATGATAAGCGAGGGACTAGAAAAACAATTTTGTTTAATATATCAGAACAGTCGATCTGGTTATGTAGTAACTTAAACAGAAACACCCCAGAAAAATAACTTCTCCTGCGGGACAAGGACTGCATATCAAACATTTCCAGTAAAATCTTTTCCGAGTATCCCTGAGGAGGATATATGCCATGAGTTTTCAAGTATAGTAGCTTCAGGAATCTTCGCTGAACTCTTTCGAGATCATCAACATGTGTATTATACTCGGGTGACCAAACTACAGAAGCATATTCTAATTTCGACCTGACAAAAGCGAAAAATAGTGTTTTAAGAGTATGGATGTTTCGAAATTCACGGTTCAACCTGGCAATAAATCCAAAGGTCTTGGTTGTTTCTGAAATTATAGATTCATAGCGTTTTGTGTACCAGGGTGGATATTTAATCTTTGATTTTGGAGTATATTTCGGTACCCAGTAGGTTAATGATTGAGTAGAGGCGATCATAAAAAGCAGTGCATGCAGTATTTATGTCTGTGAGATTGAAACGAGCCGACCAGTCAGTGTGTAATAAATCATGATATAGAGCATTGAAATTTGCTTTTTTAAAGTTATAAATTGGAATATTGTTGGCTTCACTACTGTTGTTGGCCATTTGGTTATTTCTTTTGTAGCGTATATTAATAAGCAGTGGGGGGTGATGAGGCACTTCATTACTAATTAGGTCGCTCGCCCTGTGAACATAGCATTGAGACCCATTGTATAGGCCAAAATCCAGTAATCGATTGTTTTGATTTCTTATATTGTTGAACTGGTTAAGTTCGAACGTATTGAATATGTTAGTGAGGGTGGTTATTTTGCTGTTAAGAAATGAGTTGTCATCAAGAAAGTTCACATATTCTGTCACATTAAAATATCCCTGCCATAAAGGAATTTTTGAGAGATAAAGACATCATACACCGATTCAAGGTCATCCGAAGAGCAGGGTGATGGTATGTACACCACAAATATATAGAGATACTTGTTTAAAAATGATAATTTGGCTCCTACAATGTCAATGTGTTGAGGTACGAGTGGTTGACTATTGTTTAAATTTAAAGGGAATGATGTTATATTACGATTAATCGCCAAGAGGACACCTCCCCCCTCTGCATACCAGTGGCAAGGTGATCACGATCACTTCTGAAAACCTCAAAAAAATCGGTAGAGATAAACTCATTTGTTGATACAGAGGGGTCGAGCCAAGTTTCACTAATAGCCAGAATGTCATAGTCAATCTGTGTTGATGAGTGAAGAATGTTTATTAACTTTGTTCGTATGTCTCCAGTATTCTGATAGTAAATGTTCATCTTGTGGTGCTTTGGGAAGTCAAAAGAGTCATTAGTGTAAATTAATTGGGAACAAGTATTATTACAACATAATGTATTCGATATTACTAGTACCAACAGTATGATTATTTCTAAGACTGTCTAACTTTTGATCTACCTGGCTATTTTCAACAAATTTAGTTTCTTCTATACTGTGGAATTGTCGGCTTCTCTGAAAATTTGATTCATTTGCCCAGCGCATTTCAGGATTTCTATTTAAAAATGAAGCGGGTTTATTTTTTGGAGTGTACTTTGCCACATAACAACCGTCGGGCCAGAAGTTTGATGACATATACTTCTCTCTACATTGTTCTCGGGGACTCCCAACTTAAAAGCAGCACTCCCGGGATGGTCAAATCTGGAAGGTAATTTTTCACATCTGTACAGATGACTGAATCTCGGATCTAATTCCTTTAGTATATCCTCTGGTTTTGTTTCTATTTCTAGATTGGATAGATAAATCCACGATAGTTTAGCCAGTCTTTCACCTATGTTCGAATTCGCCACTCTGATATTTGAGCGATCAGGACCGGTACAAATTATTTCAATTTTTTGTATTATCGGTTTGATCCCTGTTTAGATGGACATTATTTTTATTGTTCAAGTTTTGATTTTCTTGAACACAATGCTCTGGCTTTTCTGGTGGAGTCCTAGAAGCCAACATATCTTCAAAAAACCTTAACTTAATTTATTTGCTCTATCTTTGACTCAAACTCTGATCTTATTTTTGTAGATCAATGCTTCCCGATTGAATCTCTCCAATTTTCCAAACGATTTGACATGATTCCTTCTAGTGGTCTGTTGCAATATAGTTTAATCATTTCGACATTAGTATCCTTTAGAATATTTACATCCATAGATATATAAAAATACGTCAATGTTTACATCGCTAATTTTGTCAATTTTTTTACAGGAATCGCGATTTTTATTTGATTCTTCCTTTTTATTTATGTCTGACCTTAGTGTGTTTAAATTTAGTTTTATATTTGCAATTTCCTGTTTTATTTCAGTAGGTACAGGTAGCAGACTGGTTAGTTTGAAGTTTAGTGCTAATGTTGGCAAACTCATTTGACATGAAACCATGAAAATGGTCTTTTAGGGTAGAGGATTGGTTCTCTTGAAGTACAGTGCTAATGTTGGCAAATTCTTTGGATATAACATTATTTAGAGAGTCTTTTAGGGACTCGAAAGCGTTATTTATTACATTTCTGACATCGGCATCATTAGATTCTTCACTTTGGTGCCGTTTCACAGAGGTCACGCATTCACTGCAAGCATACAGCATAACTCTTGATTTCATCTGGGTCACTTGAGGCTCCGATGTAGTAAACTTGGAGCAGGGAAGACAATGAATGCCTTTACAAAAATCACAAATGATTCTGTACTTTACTTCCTTTTCAGTTAGCTGGATCTCACACTTTGAGCAGTACATATTGGATTTACTGATTTATGTATGTGATACGCACTGTATGCATATGCAAACTTAATTTTAACTAAAACTTACTGTGTCTCCTATGTAAAACGCACTATAGATTTGTTTTTGCTGGTGATAAATTTGCTTTTAAATTATTTGTTCCACTATGAATAGTATTTGCTTTAGTGCCAACATCAAAACCAAGGGCCACAAATCTGTATTTCCCGCTAAAATGGAGCCACAAAAATTCACCAGGACAACCCGAAGCACATACAGATCGTCTCAGGAAATTTTCACTATTTATTTCTCACTAGTATCACAGAAAATGAACAAAAGCCAAGACAGACAGAATAACACGACATGTGTCAGAGAATTAATATTATCCTATATGTTATTGATATCAAAAAAATATATGCTGTAAAAGCTAGCCAAAAATCCTAAAGAAACCTAATGATGCAAGTGCTTTTCTATTGCACAGGCTCAAACTGAAAAGAATAGATAACATTTTCAAATTTCAGTTTTCTTAAAACTGTAAAGATTATTTTTGAAGCAAAACAGGAACAATTATTGAGTCAAATCAAAAATTATAGGTATACACTTCAACATATATTTAAAGCAAACCACCGTATATTTATAAATTAATAACACGAGCGCGCCATGAAAAGTATCACTTTTCCTCCATATAAAATAATATACTATTGTTGACAGTGTCCACTAACAGCTTTATGTTACATTACTATAGCAACAACCTGTGCCTATTCACCGACACCGGTCTACGCCTTGCGAACCCACATCTTTAATAATTATTATTATTACTATTAAAAAGAGATGTTTTTGCACTAATTTGTCGACATCTGAAGAAAAAACAGCATATTTTATTTGGAGGAAAAGTTACTTTTCATGGCTTGCTCTCTATTACCAGCCTCACTCCGTTCGGCTGTTAAACACAAGCGCGCCATGAAAAGTATCACTTTTCCTCCATATAAAATAATATATATTATTATCGGTTTCTCAGAAAATTTCATTCTTGATAAAGTTGGTACATGAAGGGAAACTAATATAGGCAAATTCCAAAGTTTTGCCTTTTACTCGACTTCATATGCACGCTTTTTGGAAAATAGAGCCACTTCGGCTACTAGCGCCTAGGTCGCGCAGGTCATTCCCGACGGTGATTGTGTCAGAAGTATTATAATATACCGTTGCACGCGTGGCCCTCCGCTCGCTACGGGGGCGCAACCGACGAAAACTAACCCAACATGCCCAAAATGAAGAAAAAAAATTACAAACATAACCTTAAAAAAAATGTCTTACCACCAATGAGAATCGAATCCGAGCCGCCTGCATGTCAAGCAAAAACTCTATCCACTAGACCACTAGACCGCTTGAGAAGAGTTCGCTCAACCAAAAAAACATGAGTAATTCTCATACCGTCGCCACAGTTTACCAATTGGTAAGCTGTGCCGTCGCGTCGCGCGCAGTATTTCGCTTTCGGGAGCGATTTTAGAACTCGACTCTAGCGAGCAGCGGTTATAAACCATAATGGGCGGGACATGGTTTGTTTACAATTTTAGAACATTTAATATTTCACTCACGCGTGACCCTCCGCTCGCTACGGGGGCTCAAGAAAACGAAACTAACCAAAGCTAACCCAAGGCGTACCCAAAATTAATAAAAAAAAAACTTTTTACAAACATAACTTTAAAAAAAACTTTGCTACTACCGGGAATCGAGCCTGCGGCGTCTCGTGGGAAACGCAGCATCGAACCACTGCACCATTAGGGCCGTTACAGGAAACTCGCTAGACCGTCAAGCAGTGTTGCCAGATCAGTTTTACAGTTAGGTAGTAGATTGATGTAAAAAAAATAGTAGATTGATTTAAAAAATAGTAGATTACAAATTCACTGTCTAGCTTTAAAAAAACATACCTATCCATGGTAAAACTGAAGTAAAGCAGCTAATACCACTAACAGTAAACTAATAACACCTGTTATACAGTCGGGTTTGAGTAAACACGCCGACACAGACACACAAGTGACAAGTCGTAAGTAAAATGCTAATGGCATTTAAACGATTCAAAGAACGAGCCGGTGAATTCCTTATATGTATACCTAGAACTAGTGGTGGTGGTGCCATCTTTTAAAACTGCTTAAAAATAGCAACGTAATTCCACTTCACAAAAATAACTAAGATGTTATGTTAGAATTTTAAGATTTCTGTTTAATTTTTTAATTTTTTCTTGTAGTTTTAGGATATTAATTTATTCAAGTATTCTGTTTTTCTCTAAATAGTAGTAGAATTTACCTTTAAGAAAGTAGAATAGTAGCCAAAGGTCAAAAATAGTAGATCTACTATAAAAATAGTAGATCCGGTAACACTGCCGTCAACACATTCAAACAAACCTTCCAAATAGTAAACAATTCAAGCCCCGCCCACCCAACTGTCATTATGGTTTGTAACCGCGGCTCGCTAGAGGCGAATGATTTTAGACCGGCGCGCGGCGCGACATAGCCGCTATTGTGGTAATACGGTACACCTGTTATTTCTCACTTGTCAGATAAATGTTGTCATTTTTCAATAAAAAAATAATAGTAAATGCTCTTTGTCTGTTTTAATTCTCGTTCGACCACCGAGTAGAACAATGACTTCGACAATATTCTTTGGCCTATGGTGACATTAAGAAGCTCTGCACATTTCGAATTTCGAATGATTGTCAGAAACAGAAACATATCGATGAGATTGTATTTAGTGTTTACAATACATTTACTGCGATTTTCCGCTCCGAAAGCATAGATTTTCATTGTGTTTCTGTCAGCTGCAGCGGTTAATTCAGCCAACGCCACCTACACTACAGTGGCGTTGATCCAGCCCGTTAATCCTGTTTAATCAACGTCACCTACCCTACACTAGGTGGCCTTGGTTTAATACAGATGCCTTTCGGGCATACCTTCTTTTTGGAAATATAATTGCCTTGTGGCGCAAGTGGTTAGGTGCTGTGTTTTTGACACGGCGACCCAGGTTCGTTTCCAATGGCAGAACATGTTTTTTTAAAGGTTATGTTTGTATAAACTATTTTTTCTTCACGTTGGGAATGCCTTATGTTAATTTTGGTTAGCTTTTATTCGTTGCGCCCCCGTAGGCGGACGCAGCGAGCGGAGGGCATTGCATGAAGTGATAGAAATACAAATGTAAACATTGTGAAACCCAGGGCTCATCAGGCGGGAGGATTCGACCGCGTATTTCCAAAAAGACTGTCTGCTTACTTTCGAACTATACCACAGAGCTGGATCTAGCAGGGTAACTAATCAGCTTTCAGTTTAGCGATGTCTTTGCAGTGCAATGAATTGTCTGGTAGTGCTCTGGTGGTTCAGTGGTTAGATGTTGGACCTCTGATACAGCGGCGGGGGTTCAATTCCTGTCGGGTTTTTAAAAAAAAATGATGTGTAAACATCTTACGCGGCGGTATGAAGGTAAATATCGGCAAATGGGACGGAAATGTGGGGACGGAATGTGTAAACCGATGTGACATTATAACTCGTGCGCATTGAGGAGTAAGCTAATCCAGGACGGCCGCGATTGCGACGACTCAAATGGCGCTTCTAAAAAGCTAGCCGCTAGGGCGGTATTAGATTTTCATTATATTATATTCGCAGTGTATTTGGATCCATAATACAGCTTATTTTTAATAGACGGTTGAATTTAAAATGAATTTTCCCTTCAAAATCCACGACAAATTCGTTCGAAGCCATGGCTATCGTCCTAAAAAAGTTCGGATATTTCGGATTTTTATACAATTTTGCCATTTAAAATCGTTTTTAAACGGATTTTAGACGATAAAAAAGCCTATTTTAAATTAAACGAACTGTCAGAAGTATTATTTAGATGCCCAGACGTTTAAAACAATATTGGGTCATGGCCCTTTTCTAAAAATTGCAAAATTTGGTTATTGACTTTTTCAAATCAGAGGATGCCGCCCCAAGATGATTAGCTGGTAGTAACATAGACGAATTTTGTCTATGGAAGTGAATAAGCTGTGTCCATAGGTTGATGTTAGTCCTGGTGGCATTAGATTTTCGTGTCGAATTTGTGCAGTGAATTAATCCACTCCGATGGAAGCTGCCAGTAAGTGTTATTAAAGAATCCTAACTAATATTATAAATGCGAATAACTAATATTATAAATGCGAATGCGAATGTGCTTGTTTGTTTGTTTGTTATCCGCGGCTTCGCTCGCATTGATTTTTACGGTTAGTTTTAATCCTATTTTTTATTTTCTAGAGGTTATATTTGTAAAAAGTTTTTTCTTGATTTTGGGCTTGCTTTGGGTTAGTTTTGAATAGTTTTTATTCGTTGCGCTGTTGTAGCGAGGGAAGCGAGCGGAAGGCTATGCGTAAAGTGTAATATTAGACAATCTAATGTAAACGTTACAAATGTAAAAATTAAACAACACACGTTAAGCGGTATCTGTGGCGGGTATGTATTTTGCAGGCTGTCTGTAACCGTTAGTGTAAAACGTGTTCTTTCTAAGGCCAGAATATAGGCAACCAATTCGAAATAAGTGGTTGCCAATATTCAGGCGTCACGCGGCCTAAGGTGGCATTAGATTTTCATGTCGATGATGTCGATATAGGATATGTTTACACATCAGTGTCTCGAGTACTAGCAGACTCGCTCAATTTTTTTTTTAAGATTATGTTTGTAAAAAGTATTTTTCTTCATTTTGGGCATGCCTTGGGGGTTAGTTCCTGTTCTTTGAGTCCCCGTAGCGAGCGAAAGGTCATGCGTGAAGTGAAATACTAAATAATACATTGGGCTTATTAGTTACCGTGCTAGATCTAAATCTAAGTGACCTGAGTCGCTTTCCAGCTGAACAAATGTTTGGGCTTTAAGCGATGTGCTTGAAACTCGAGCGCTTCTAGCACAACGGTGAGGCTGGCACTGGAACTACACGCGGCACGCACCGCCTTTACTCGAGGCGTTTTTGTTATTGTTTATGTGCTCTTTGTTTAATCTGCTTTGACTTTCTTTGGGTGTTCTGTTTTTTTTTTTGTGCGCATGGGTTCAATCGTTTCAATTAAATGAAATTGTTGAAAGCCTGTTAAAAACTTAAAAATTAATCCAGCCATTCCAAAGCTGGGTTCGGGTATTAAAATAGAGTTGGAGTGGATTTTCGGGCACGTGATCTTGGAGCGTATGGAGTCAAAATGTATAGGCGAACGATTCGGAGTTGTTGGACTTGGGAATGACAGATTACTGACGGATTCTAGACAGCTGTTTTCTGTATTCAATTTTAATTTTTAGGAAAAGTGTTTTTTAAGAGAATTCGGACACAATGTTTGCTCAATTACAAATTTTATTAATGTTTTGTTAAATAGTACCTGTGACCCATCACATATAACGGGGTTACCTGCCTCGTCTACAATGGGACAATGCGGATATTTACTAATTTTCATATTTTTATAATCTTGGACTACACATGGCCACAAAATTTATGCATATGACCGAAACAAAATTAAAATTCTCAAGAAGCAAGACACAAAATGAAAATCGAAAATTACACTTCTCGCTCGATTCTCAAACTACGCAGGCTCACTCCAATATCTTCCTTCTGCGAGGTTAAACTTTTGGAGTAAACTCTTTTTACCCCACTCCGTAATAGTCGAAAGCTGAAAGATATACTCCATTTGCAGGAAAAGCTTTACCCGAACGGCTGGAGTATTTTAGGTATGCACGGAGTGAATGGCGTGAGCATCCCGAACGCGCCTCAAATCAGGAGAGGTGGATGAAGAAAAAAGTTGGTAGGAAATTAGTAAGATAGAAGGGATCAATCGGCTTAAATATTAGGTAAATATGTTATTCCATTGCAGCTTTTGTTATCTATTTAATCTTTATAATAATAATAACAAAATTACCAAACCAAAGAAAACTACATAACCTATAAAACGTTTTTGTGCTTCAAGTACGAAATATCCGGTAGGATCTTCAGGGGTAAGGAGAAAATAACTTGTGTTTCAAACGCGGTGACAGCTGAAACACGTGCGTCGAACATTTGCGGGCGCCTGGGCTCGGTTGTGTGCTCAAAACTCTTAGCTGGAAAGCGACTCATACTCTTGCCTTGTCATTGTCAATCCTGTCATTTGTCGTTTTCAATTCGGGGAATTTCGCCATCTTTTCTTCGAAGTTTTTTTGAAAAGGTAGGTTGTTGTGATTCAATTTTCACCTAAATAAGACGATTTAATGATATTAATAGTGCCATTTTCAGTAGTCACAGTGTTCACACATATCTCACAAGTTCAGGCTCGTTAGTTCTTAAATTGCGAAAGTCTGGATACGAAAGTGATTTACACGTGTTTTGATCTGCTTCTTGACTGTTTGTTCAATATATTTATTTCTATTGCAAATTGTGAGGCAATGTTTCTCGTTCGCTGTTAGTTTTTAAAGTTTTAACATAGTAAAATTGGTAATTAATAGTGACTGCTTTGTGTCATTCGAAAATCTAACCTCACTTTACTTACCTATGTTGCACTACAACAGAGAAATGTTTCTTTTAGATCTTCAAAATGTCTTCACACTTGGTTTGGAGCATCATCCGCAACAACAATGCTTTCTTGCTTAAGAAACGCAACATATCAAAGCCTTTCAGCACTGTAAGTAAAACCAGCTATCTATTTCTGACCTTCAAAAGTATTCCAAGGACTGCTTGAAACCACACAAAAAGGAACTTTTAAAACAACCAAGAATTCATGCAATATATGCCAACATGCAAAGAAGTATTGGTCATTTAGAATGTAGCCTTTTGCCATTTTTACCAATTTGTTGTATAAATAATTAGAAATCGGCTTTACAAGTCATATTTGACCATTAAAGTCGTGTGCAAATGAATAAGATTCCAAACAATTTAATGGTAACATTGGATTAAATTATGGAGATGAAAATTATCAATATTTTTTTTTACAGTTAACCCAGCACCCCTAATTTGCTTCACCCTCCTGTTAGATTGTTGAAGGTATTTGCTTGCACAACATTTTAATGGTCAAACAGTAGGTACTTATTAAACGGTAAAAGCCGGTGTTTGAAAAAAATTGCAGAAGTTTTTTCTTCAAATATATTTTTAAGTACCTATATTATACCGCAGTTTTTTTTTATTATTTTGTAGGAGACCAACAATTTGACTAACCTCAACTCATACAGATACAATGGGCTAGTCCACAAGAAGGCCCTCTCTGTTGTCGATGCTGCTGATAAGAAAGGCTTTACTGTAGTATACAAAAAGAATAAAAAACAGGTTTGTATAAAAATAATTAAATTTTACTCAAGCAAAGCAAAGTGCTTTTATTCATTTAAAATTACATTAAATTAGACAGTAAATATTGGCAATTCTTGTGACATAAAACCTGATTAATGGAAAGGGATAATAAATATATGTTAAATGCATTTAAAATATTTACTTACTTAAAATTGTCATTGAAAGTGTAAAAATACTGTTTGAGAAGTTCTATTTTATTGTAACAACTAAACTTTTATTTTACTATAAATTTGGAATATTTTTTGTTTTCAGAATAAGCCGAGACAAAATTTGGTAAAGAGGACCTTCAAATCAGGACCAAGACGTTCATTATACAAGCTGAAGACTTTGTTGAAAGCTAACAAGTACAGAACTGATTTAACGAAGGTATGTAATATATTTTGATACAAGTTACCTGCTTCAAAATAGTTATGTTCTATATTTATGTTTTTGGAAATATCGAATTTCCATTTCATAAGAGTTTATTTACGTTTTCAATAAGATAACCCTTTTGATCAAAAATGGCTCTGACGTAAAGTAATATGTTAGCATGCCTCCCCTTCCCCCCATTTCAGTGCTTAAACAGAGGTACTACTTGTGTTACACATTATTTAATTTTTTTATTTATTGATTATTTTAGTTTTTAATCTTTTATTTTCAATGTATTTTTTTGAACTTTGTATTTGACAAGTTCAACACATGTAAACGGAAATAATATTAAATAAATATGTAAATACATAAATAATATACTGGCAAAATTGATCAAATATTAATTGCTATAAACGAAAGTGAACTCTGACTCGTTCACAGATATCAAAATATAATGACAGTTCAAGATTATACGTATTTCAACAGGTTAAATTTAATTGATCCAGCTTTTTCGAAATACTATGGTTGTAATTAAATTTATGTTCAGTTTAATAGGGTTTTAATTTTAATATTAATATCATGCATAATTTCAAAAGTATTATTTATAAATCTTATTTTAAATTGTTTCAGGCTGCACTCAGAAGGGCTAGCGCAGTCTTAAGGTCGCAAAGACCTCAGCCAGCCAAAAAACAGAAGGCCAAGAAACCAGAATAATTTTGTGTATAATTTTAAGGAAAAACAATAAAATTAACAAAATTATTTGCTTTCTTTCATTCTATATTCACCCCTTGAGTTATGCAGTGGATTCTTTAACCCACCATGCTTATGCTTAATTACATGGACAACTTATTCGTGAATTAAGTTATAAGTCGCTTCAAGAAGAAGATTGACAAATGTAAAACAATAAATTCACGTCAAATCTTGCGTCAGTTTTATCATAAATTCAGTAGTGCCGATCATAAAAAGATAATGTGAGGTTATAAATTAAATTTCTGTTCTGAAGCAGATATAAAAGAACTCCGTATTTTTAAAATACCACACTTTATTTTTAAATAGTAATTTTTTCAAAGGGTACACAAAAACAAATTCATACCATATCCTAAAAATTGTTTTTTGTTGGTGGGACTAACGAACTGCCAAAAAATTCTTAAGTTCTTGGCCCATGTACGGGGTTATCCAACGAGGACTAGACAAGGCGATTTTTTGACTTTCCCTGTGCTTTTATAAAAAAACTGCCATCTTATGTAATTTTCTCCCGCGAATTCGGATATGTACAGCAAAAAACAATTGAACGTCAAATAAAAGTGCTAGGGGTCACTTTGATATTTTTTAAATGGAACACCCTGTATATTACTACATTTTTGGACTCTCTAGAAAAATCTAAACACATTTTGTGTATAATATCCTATACCTATCTTTAGCTGTTTACCAAATATTGAAAGTCGGGTATTTTGACACTTAGACAGGCTCTACTAAAATCTAAACCGCACAATATCAAAGAAACTGGTTTGCACATTCCTATCTTAAAGTGGGATTTATAAACTCGCCGTTTCCGTTGTCGACCGCCGTCCGCCGTCGCCGTGATTCCTAGGCTACGAGATCGAACAAATCGAGCATTTATAAACTTGCGTTAGCCGCCGTTACCGTTTTCGACTATCGATCAGCTGTTTGAGTTTTATAACCTAAAAATTGGTGAAATATTGGAATAATTAAACAAAATAATAGCAAATATAAAGAAAAAACGCAAACACATACAACGGTCAACATGCAAAAACTGAAAAATTAATGCAACAGCCGATTTCAAATTCAAATGTCATTTCAATTTTACATAAACAAAACATCACGTTACTTAACTTCATCGATTCTATTGGTTGAATTCAGCTGCTACGGTTTTGCTACGACGACGGCAACGGTGAAGATAAAATTGGTTCATCTCGGACGGTGTGAAATGGCGTGCGACGATAACGGTAACTCCTGACGGTGTTTATAAATGGATTCAAAACATTTCATATAGTGATCTTGAAACGATAACGGTGGGCGGTGACGACAACGGAAACGGCGAGTTTATAAATCGACCTTAAGTTTTCATTATCTATCGAATGACAGTATCTTCGAATTTAACATTTAACCTGCGGATAAAATTAACCGAAACTTTTAAACCTCCGGTTAAATTCAAAGTTACTATCATTCGATAGCTTATGAAAACCCAAGATAGGAATTTGCAAACCGTTTTCTTTGATCTCGTGCGGTTTAGTTTTTAAAGCCTGTCAAAGTGTCAAAATGGCCGACTTTCAACTGTCAATATTTGGTAAACAGCTAAAGATATGTATAGGGTATTCAGAGTATAACAAACCAACGAGTAGCGACATAAAGCGTCGGCACCT